>SKCR01010911.1:0-113086 GCA_019454045.1 Zanthoxylum bungeanum | reverse complement strand
TAACTGTATCATTTCCAATACATAAAGGAACCTTAATGAAAGTTATGTAACAGGTTATGGAAAGTTGATCAGAAATTGGATCAAATAAAGGTATGTTGTAAGCAGAGCATCAAAGATGAAACTGATGAGCTCATTCATTCTTCTCTTCATCAGCATAGAGTGCTTTGACTTCTTCAACATCATCATAGCTTCCCAGAAATATCGGAGAACGCTCGTGAATCTTCTTTGGAATCAATTCGAGTGCCTGCATAAGAAACGGTGTCCATGTGTGATTTCGGTAGTGAATTTTTGTTTCCTCTCCCAAATAATAATCCGTTTTTCTTTTAAACCAGAAAATGAAGATTCTCAATAACCAGCATACAAATCTAAACAGGGATGTAAACCAACTTTATAAAGAAATTCAACAAGTACTTACCCGTTGCTTGCCAGTGAAAGCTTGACCACCGGCTTGTTCCATCAAGAATGACATTGGGAAGACTTCATAGAGAACACTAGTCCACACAATTGAAAGGGCTTACTTGAAAGGTTAATATAAAATTTTGTAATAACAGTACTTTCTCAAGCTTAATGATCTTAAAGGGAAAAAAATAAAACAATAAAAATTGCTACAGCTGCAGATAACATACCGCAGTTTGCCATTGGGGCTCTTCTTATCACCAGGATACATAAAGATACCTCCATAAAGTAATGTGCGGTGGACATCAGCAACCATGCTGTTTATAACAATGGCATCATCAGAAACTATCAAATCTTAAATATTGTCAGAAACCACAGAACATTTCAAGGAAAGATTCTAGTTTGTGACCAAACACAAATAGAAAAACAAGAAAAATACAAGGCAACATTGAATTTTGTGTAAATGTAGCCAAATAATAGTCCTAAAGGAACTTTTAAATAAATGTTCCCATCACTTTTAAATCCACCGCCATTAGAAAAATCCACAGGTGACTTTATTGAGACGTGTGAGAAGGGTTGCGATTACTATGGTCGAGAAATCACACAATGTAAGCATACAAGAATTTGCTTTTGGTTATAATCTATTGAAGTAATCTGATGTAATGGCATCATATTCACAACCATCTCCTCCAACAGTAAATTCTGCCTAGCTATGTGCAGTCTGATTCTGCCAAAAGATGCTTCATAAAAAGAACACGCAACTTGCACAACAACATAGTAAAGGTTTATTTTCTTTCTGGAAATCCAGGCACATGGCACGGAGATTTATGGTCAGGAGCACAGGATTCAATTGTGATACTTAATTAGTAGTCTAAATAAATAATAGTCACCCCAATATGCCATTGTTAGGAAACCACAATACCTTCCAATGTATCTTAAAGACTTTGGTGATGAACCATCTTTAGGGAACTTGCATTTTTCCACATACCTGAAGTTGAGAGGCGTCAGGAAACCGTTCCAGTAGAAGAAGAAAAACAAGAGATTACTAAATGAATACTGCATACTTGGCTGTTGGACCATCCCAGTTCTTAGCATTTCCTTCATTTACCGAGTAAATCTTTCCTTTCTTTGGAATCTACCATAGAACAAATTAATAAAAGAAAAAGTGAAAACTCCAAAACAAAGGAGGCTTTATGAATGGAGATGATAGATAGATATCCCTTCTAATTTACATGCTATCTGAAAAAATGTTGTACTCTAGTTACTTTTATGGGCATGTCATAATTGTTTAAGCTAGTTCTGTCAAAAAGTTAGCACATACACTTTTCACTTTAATTTGGAAGCATGAATGTATATTCACACAAGCTGTGGGGAAAAGAAGAAAATGAATTAATTTTTCAAAATGCTCCTCCGTGTACGGGCAACACAGAGGATGAGTAGAATTCAACAGATTTACAACCAAGAAAAGTAGAAAGGATCACTATCCTTACTAGAACTATTCATAGGAGGGGGAGAAAAAAGAAGATGAAGATGATGATGATGAAGAAGAAAATTGTTTAATGCTCTGTGTTAGGGACCAAGGTATGGGAGAGGAGCTTGGGGACCGAAAAAGGTGGATTGGGCCTGAGAGCATAAGTGCAGCCCACGCAATTGCAAGGCTTCCTGTGATTATGGTTTACAGCAGAAGGAGGAACAAAGGGGGCTGGATTCTGGTAGCAGTATGGACCATTGAGTTGTGACGTGGCAGTAATTAGTTAAGGTTTGTAATAGGAAATGATTGGCATGTACGGAGTAGATATATTAGGAAAAGGTGTGTGTGTGGGGTTATTTTTTTGGAGGTTATCATCTTGGATTGTTTTGTGGGAAAATTCTCTACCAGGCAGTGGCCTTAGGTGTTTGGAGATTTTCTTGTTTTCTTTGTAATTGGATCTCCCAGCAGTGGCTGATTAGAGGGATGTTATTGTTTCTTCAGCTTGTTCTTTTGTTTCTTTGGTAAAATTCATGTAATCACGTAAGTGAAAAGTGGAATGAACACAATTTCCTTTACTTGCTCTATTTGCAACTGTTCTGTTATTTGTTTCATTTTTGTCCAACACAAACAATAGACCATCTAGCTGTTACACAGGTTTGAGTGTTCTATCAATTGGTCCGACCTGCCGGATCCGACTAAGGGGATTATGGCCACGATTCAGATGGAAACAAGGCTTGATAACCTGGAAAGAAACTTAGCGCGGAATGAAGGGGAAGTGAGAGGAATACAAAAGAATGTTGGACTGCTCTCATCACAACTGCAAACCATAGGGCGTGATATCAAAGAAATCAAACAACAGCTGATGATCGTGGATATCATAAACCAAAAACTAGATGCCTGGGTTGAAGTTAGGAGCTGCATGTTGGCTTGGATGAACGGGCAGAGCCCGACTCACGAGGGAGAGCCTGGCCCCCAGGAACCTGCTGAAGCTCCAGAAAAAAGAGAGAATCCTTTGCTTGGGTCAACGATGCACGAGCATCGAAAACCAATCCCTGAAGTTATGGATAATGAAGATGAAGAAACAGAAATGAGGTGGGAGCTTGAAATTGCAAGTGAAAATCAAGCACAGAGCACATATTTGGGTGTTGGACTCAATTTCCTTGGGCCTAGGTTGAAGCCCAATAACCAGAGTAAGGGTCTCAGTTTCGATGATTTGTACCAGAGCATCCCCACTCAAAGACCTCTGGCAGCAAGTGCAGAAATCCTTCACACCCTAATCAAGTCCACTAGCTTCCTGAAAGCGAGGGTTACTACGGCTAGGTACCATAACAAGGGTAATGAGGAAAATCCTTCCAGAGATGGCCAAAATCAAATCTGCAAGGAGCATGTGGAGAAGCGTAAAAAAGGGTTAGGGCGAAGTGCTCGGGGTTACTCATCAACACACAAATGCGCAATCAAGTCTTTAAGAGCCACGATTATGGCAGACAAAGATGCCATGGATGCCGAAAATGAGGGGTTTGGGTTAAAGGCGCTTAAAGGCTATACCGATAGGGTCTGGCGCCTCGCTTGGAGGCTGACACCTGGAGCCCACGTTGTTCGGTCGATCTCAGAGTCGCTTAGCAAGGATATAGTCCAGCGATCGAATGAGAGTTTCGGGGATGGTAATTTGGGCCATGAAGGGGACAGACCAATTGGTGATAAAAGGAAAAAGACAATCAAGGAGAGATTGGGTATTTCCAATGGTAACAAGACAATCAATGAGAGATTGGGTATTTCCAATGGCAACAAAAGAAGCTTCCAGATCCTTGGTGATAGGCTTCTTTTTGTTAAGTTTGAGACAACCAAGATCAATGAATGCTTAAACTTCATACGTTTGAAGCAGCTTCGCCGTGGTGGAATGGCTACACGACCTTGGAACACTGAGGCTCAGGCTACTGATGATGCGGTTAGTAAGGCTAAAGGTGGTGGCTTATATAAGTTTACAGACCTGTTCAAAGAAAGGCTTGGAGAAAGTCTTGACAAAGAAGATGAAAAGGGTTGTATTAAGGTTGTAGCCAAATTCTTGCTTAAGGCTATTCGACATGAAGCTTTCACACACAAGGAGGATCGGAAAGAGTTCGTGCAGATTAACACCAATGATTTGTTTCTATATCTTATTGTTAATATTGGGTATGGTGGTAGTATGAATAGGGTTGATGGGGATGGGAAGTTTGAGTGGGTCACTGGGACAAATGTTAGAGGTGGCACTTATTGGGGATTGGGAAAGTTGTTTACACAGTGCAAGAGTTTTGATGATTTCTTAAAACTGAGTCAGAGGGGAGATAATAGGACCATAGACATGTTTCTTAGAGATATTTACAGTGGCGTGGACCCTCACGGGCTTATAATTGTTGTGATTCTTAAGATTTTATTGGAATCTGGCTTTGTGGGGAGCGATCCTGTGGCTGGTATGAGAATTGATCGGTTTGATTTGCCTGGTAACTTAATGTCAAAAGGCGTTTCGATGTCTTATACTTTTCCAGAGCTTTTGAATGATGGTTCTAATGGTGTATTTGACTTTGTGGCTCTAAAGTATCAAATTTTAGGACATTTGGTTAATACGTTTGGCTCATGGCCAAGGGTGACTCAGGAATGCATAAGATATGCTTGAATGTTTATAAATTTGGTCTATTATTAGTTTAGCGTGGGCTAATTCTGATAAGAATTGTAGTTTGTATTATAAGGATGAGAATAAGAGTTTGAAATGTGCAGATGAAGTGTTTGAATTTTGGAAGAAGGTAAAGAAAGTCAAAATTATGTTTGCTCGAATACATGATAGGAATTTAGAGCACTGGACTTCGTTGATTGCCGAGAAAGCGCAAAGTGGGTTCTATAAGGAGGCTTTGGAAACAGTTCAAGAAATGTAAGGGTATGAGGTTATGATTTCCCCGACGGGTCGTTTGCTTGAATGTTTGAAGAGGCGGGTTGCGGTTTTGAATCAATATAATTATGATGTTCTCGATGAGGATGATAGGACCATTGACATGGGTTTTGAGCCCCAAGTTGTTGGTGAGCTGGATGCAATGCCTTCTAATAATTTGAAGGCGGAGAATGAAGATGAGGAGCTCGATGAGAGGAAGATATATAAGATAGCGCTACTATGCCTTTTGCTGTTCGGCTTGCGGAACGACTTGCTATAAAGTACTTGAGGAATCTTGTGGTGATCACAATTGGCACTGCTGGCAAAGCTATTGAACTGATATCGCCACATGTGATGATGATGAAAGAATATAAGAATTTTTCAAGACTACAGAGGTTGCTTGATGATCTTGGAGATAAGACGACAATCATATTCATCAACACTAAGAAGAATGCATACATAGTTGCCAAAAATCTAGATGAGGCAGGCTATCGTGTTACTACGTTGCATAGTGGGAAGTCGCAAAACCAGAGGGAGATTAGCCTAGAAGGATTTAACACCGAGAGGTACAATGTTCTTGTTAGCATGGATGATGTTCCAAATTCAAGTGTTTTATCATCATGCGTTCAATTAAGGTTGTTGGAGGCTGGTAAAGGAAAGCACAATTTGATGGAGCAACAAATTTCCAGAGATGGACTTGGGGACAAGTCCAAAGTTACGACGGGAGGAATTGTTAGGGACCAGGGTATGGGAGAGGAGCTTAGGGACCGAAAAAGGTGGATTGGGCCTGAGAGCATAAGTGCAGCCCACGCAATTGCAAGGCTTCCTGTGATTATGGTTTACAGCAGAAGGAGGAACAAAGGGGGCTGGATTCTGGTAGCAGTATGGGACCATTGAGTTGTGACGTGGCAATAATTAGTTAAGGTTTGTAATAGGAAATGATTGGCATGTACGGAGTAGATATATTAGGAAAAGGTGTGTGTGTGGGGTTATTTTTTTGGAGGTTATCATCTTGGATTGTTTTGTGGGAAAATTCTCTACCAGGCAATTGCCTTAGGTGTTTGGATATTTTCTTGTTTTCTTTGTAATTGGATCTCCCAGCAGTGGCTGATTAGAGGGATGTTATTGTTTCTTCAGCTTGTTCTTTTGTTTCTTTGGTAAAATTCATGTAATCACGTGAGTGAAAAGTGCAATGAACACAATTTCCTTTAATTGCTCTATTTGCAACTGTTCTGTTATTTGTTTCATTTTTGTCCAACACAAACAATAGACAATCTAGCTGTTACACAGGTTTGAGTGTTCTATCACTCTGTAATTCAACTAATTCAAAACCAAGCTATTGCACATTTAGTCTTCAATGTAAGTAGCCAGGCTAGAGTAAAGGAAAAACATCTAATCATTTTCTGCTTGATCAATATAGATATATACCTTAATATCTGGGTGAGTTAGTATGAACTCCCCAAGAGACGGATCAAGGGTGAACCCGTTGATACCACTCCCAGTGCTTAATACAAGCTGCAGGAGAATTATATACTTGAATTAGTGCAAGAATATCACACTGTGCACATGGGAAGAAAAATAAAAACACCTCATCAATCATTCTGGTCCAATCCAACCAAACATATTGCAGTATAGAGTGCCATTACATAAAAAGGCAATCTTCAAAAGTTAAATCAAGAAAACTATGATAAAAGAAAATGTTGGTTGAACATGACTGATTCTTTTATTAGTAAAAAAAGAAAGGTCAATTAATTTCTTTTAATAGTAACAGAACAAAGGTGAATTAATTTCTTTTAAAAGTGACAGAAGAAAGGCCATCATTTTGTACCGTGCAAGAGCTTCCATACATGCAATAACCAGCGGCCAACATATTCTTGCCAGGTTGCAACACGTCATCAAGAGTTGGTTCGTGGCTATCTTTCATCATATAAATCCCAAAGATCTAGATGAATGAGAATAAGTCAATTGATCATTGCAATATATTTATGCTGGGACAAATAGTCATTTTTTACATGTCAGTGCAAAATATTGATAAAACAACATAACACAGACTATCCTTGGATAAGGTTTCAAACCGTTCCAATAGAAACACCACAGTCAATGTTAGAAGACCCATCCAGTGGATCAAAAACAACACAGTACCTGTGCCATCAGAACAAATTCAAGCCCATTAAGTAACTAATATAATTAAATAATGTAAAAATTCAACATATAAAAATACAGATATTTGAATTATTGAGAACAGAGAACAATAGAACGCACTTTCCACGCTTAGAGGGCTCGACAAATGTCGCCTCTTCATCCTCTTCGGAGACAAGGATGCACTGGCAGAGGATTCAAGCTTTCAGAACAGAATCTTAGCATAACTGATTTCAATAAATAAACAGAGAAACACAAGGAGACTCACTGTTCGGCCACTGCTGACCAAAGCTTTGACAAAAACATCATTAGAGAGGACGTCCAATTTCTTTTGCTCTTCACCCTTTAGTTAATATATAACCCAATAAACTCATGTTAATGAAAGCATACATAGATAAATAAACAAATAAACAAAAGATTCAAATCCATCAACTACTTACCTGAACATTGGTTTCTCCAGCAAGTCCAATAAGCTTGGCAAGACCTGCCTGCAAAAAATAAAAACACTAGAAATAAGGAAACCTAGGCTACAAAGGATTCAAAAGAATGGAAATGCTTCGGTTTAACTTTGAAAGAGTGTTTGATAAGATAAGCACTAGCTTTTACTTGGCAGCTGACTTTTAGCAATCGCCCATAGCCTCAAAAAAAAAAAAAAAAAAAAAAAAAAAAACACATTCATTTTCCTATTTCTTTAATTATAAATTTCAGAAAACAAAACCACTAAAATCGCAAAACAAAATGGGAAAACAAAAAAAAAAAAAAAAAAGGTGACCTTGTTAACAGCAGAACAAACGAACTTGCAGCCAAGAACAATGTGACTGAGCAAGATAGTGAAGTCGCCACGTGACTCCGGGTGCTTGGACTGCTCGTTCAGAACGTAACGAGTAATAGTCATCAAATCCGTACGGTACGCGTCCGCCGCGTGATCCATTTTTGTTCGACGGGGTAAAAAGCACAACGCTGTCGTTTAAACAAAATAATAAAATATAAGTGCTCGGCTCCAGGTGAGGGAGTGGAGTGAGACTGAAAGGCGGATATATATACACACACACACGAGCGCAGAGGATTGTGTTATCGGGAGGAAATGGAAGAGCGGAAGGACACGTGGCGGGAGGAGAGTGGGAAAGAGAGTTGGGTGGTCGTCACTGAAGATAGCGTTAACGATTTTCGTCGGCTTGTACTCGATGATCTGACGACGGTTATGTTGTCTTGCGTCTGTTGAAGGGACGAGGTGGTGACTTCGAGGAAATTTATCCTTTTTTTAATTTTTTTTTTTTAAAATTAAATATTCCCAAGTGGGATCTCTTCTCTTATCTTTTAGTTAATTTTGGTCGCGTTGAGTCCTTCTGACGCCTGTGTATTTGCAAACAAGATATATTCCAGGGGATAATATCATACAAATCTCTTACTTCTTCCAAAATTATAAATAAGATCTTGTTGACACTCACTTTTACACAAGTACTTATTTGCTGTAGAGTGTGTTCATTTTGTGGGTAAAAACGGATTAATTTTTTCCAGTTATACGGATCAGGTCAATGTAAAATCCTAATTCAAAAATGAAGAAGAGCTTTGACACGTCGACCTGGGACATAGGTTAGCAATCGGTCAGTTCGATTATGTAGCAAAAACGGAAAATCATCTTAAATATCCATCAAATTTTTCAATAAGAACGAAAAATTATCATGAATTTCATACCAAATTATATGAGATTCGAGAGTTTATGTCAATCTATCGGGGATATGACTTATTTGATATAAATTAAAAATTAAAGGTCAACATTTAAAAGTAGTAAATAAATATTAGGGGTAATTGTTAAGAAGTTAAAGATATATTGGTGAATCCATAAGTGTTGACGGGTGATTTTCATCCCGGGGCAGTTTCGAGATAACCCTCCCGAGACAATCCTCCTTCAACCTTGAATTTGTTTGGTTATGGGGATACCAAAGACAAATACAGCAAAAGACAAAGCAAACACAAAGATCAACAAAGAGCGTTTAACGTGGTTCGGCGGAGCTAACCCAGCCTACGTCCACGGGCACAAAGTAGATGAGGTTGTTTTATTACCAAACCGAGCTCTACCGACCTTTTTAGAGACATGTCTAATAGTAACCGAGCTGTCGGTTGTTCTTTGAGTTTTTCACAAGTAGTAATCGAACGAGAATTTTTCTAACCCCCACAAATGAGTTCACCCTCTCCTTATATACTAATGGATATACAATATTGTTCCCATATCTTTGTGACACCAGCACTGCAGGTCTGCGGGTTTCCGGTGATTTGACAAGCTCTCTTCCCCAATCTGCCATCGCCGAAAGCAAAATCTACCCTCTGATTTCCCGTCGCATCACGCCGTAAAAGTACATTGTCACGCTTTTTCATTAATGGTGACAACCTGTTAGATTTCAAATATGAGAGTTGATTTCAGAGGGAAAATCCAAACTATCCTGGTTACACGTCGGTTATAGGACGTCGGCCGGTAAACTTGCCGAACACCTCGATTGCTCCCGCCCCGATCCATAATATCTGAGCTCATCAACTTGTTCCAGGAGGTAAGATAGCATCAAATCGAGCCGCCGGTCTGATGTGGTCGGCCTCGGTTCTGATATTGTCGGTCGATGAAATCTGCGTGAGATCCGAGGAAGAATTGCTCGAATTCTCTTACTGCCCGAGAACTGATCGATACATCTGGACATCTGATCCTCCAAAAATGGAAATTTCCTCTTTGCTCTTGCCGAATTGTTTGAATATCTTAGTTGTAGAAATCCTCATCAACATCTGTCCCCTAGTTCTTGGTTCCGACGAGTGTGCGAGTCGGTGCAGAGAACTACAAAAATCAGAAGCGTGCTGACCAGCCGTCATGTGGTTGGCCTTGGGAATCATGTAGAAAACTGCTCTGGCGCCAGCTCAGGTCATCCCTCAATATCTTCATATGATCCACCCTTAAGCCGAAATCAGGCACTCGGTGGGACGTAACCCGACCCCGAGGTGATTAAGTAAGATAGCCTCGACGGAACGAATCCAACCCCGAGCTGGTAGAACATAACAGACTCGGCGGAACGAATCCAGCCCCGAGCTGGTGGAACATAACAGACTCGGGAGAACGAATCCAGCCCCGAGCTGGTGGTGTTAGTGTCCTAGACATGCCAATGATCTCTAAACAAGATTTATGTGTGAATAAAATCAAAATAAGTTGCGGAAGACTTTACATTGAACGAATGAGAAATTCAAAAGTTTCTTTGTATGTTGGAAGCTCCAAGCTTTAAGAATGAATTCCAAATCAAGGGTGAGTTTCCCTATCACCTTTCTTTAACTCCCAAAGTGTTAGCATGAACAAATTTGAAAGAAACCTTTCTCCTCAAATGAGATGAATATTCGGCCAAATATAGGAAGGAGGAAGAGATAGCTTTTTGATATTGTGTTTTCCAAAAACTAATACTCAAGTTGACTTCCAAAGTTCTGTATATCTTTTCCAAAAAGCAAGTTGTGTTTCCAAAGTTGGTGGTTGAGAGAATTAAATGAATTAATTATTTTTCCCAACTACTTCCATCACATGTCAAACACTTGATGTAAGTTGTGGGTCCCACCTCTTTAAATTCAAAATTCAAGTTGGCTTACACAACACACTTGGGCCCGGTTTCGTTTAATCCGACTAAACAAATTTTCCGTTGCGACGTAATTAAATAATAATGCCTAGAAATTTTTTACGAAAGTCGCTTACGAATTAATTCCAAATTAATTCGTTCGCTCGAATTAAAATCCAATTTCAATTCCGCATTGAAATCCAATTTCAATTAATATATCCAACATATTATTTAATTGATTAATTCTAAATTAATCGTGCTCTCTCTTCTATGTGAATTTAATCCCAGATAAATTCTTGCCGCAATTAATCCCAGATTAATTTTCTCTCTCATAATTAATCCCAGATTAATTTTGTTCGAGTCAAATGTCATCGGTGAATCTTTGGGAAGCGACCCAAGAGATCCCTGTATATGTTGGCAGAAAATACGGTCATCAGACTATCTGAACACGTGCGTACCCCGTACCACGTTCTTACCGATTTACAAGACATGGTTGGCTTCTAGCAAAGTACTGTGCCTACCTGATGAGCGGAAAATATATCAATATTTACCGCCCATTTTACTTAATATTTTGTTTAGTTTCTCGGGTTTGATGAACGTTTTGATGTGTGTGGGAACACAGAAACTGGACGACGCATGCTGTCCCGGGCTCGCGGCCCGGTCGGGAGTACGGAGTAGTCACGGGGGACTAAACCGGAGAATAATGGAGTCGCCACCCGGTGTGAACCGGGAAAATGAGATTTAAGGCCGCACTCACGCCTCGCAAGGGAAGACCTCAAACCGTTGGGTTCGGAATGGTCCCTTACTTATGCCACTTGTAATGAAAGGATTTATATAATATTTAATCAGGCTTAAGTAACACTTATTTCTAAGAATATCATGCTTCTAAATCCACATACATACATCAACAAGTTCATCTAAATTTATATGTAACACATATTCGAATTTGCATACAGCCTATTTGCATGTAATCTATGTCTCAATTTGCATACATAAGGATTATCATACGGCAAGCATACAAGTTAATGAACGCATTGGTGGACACAGAAGCGCAAACAAATAGCATTCTTACTAGCATGCATATTAAGAAAAGATATTTAAGCGCATGACAGAAATAGACAACTAGAGAGGTAATACCAATGCATAACGTAAAAAAAAGGGTAACTATGTGCTAAGATGAACATGTCGTAATGTGATGCAGAGGATCTGTTTACCGTGGGCGTTCGTGCAGGGTTCGTATACGCGTTCGAATGGTAAACAGAAGGTTCTCGTTCGAGTAGCGTTCGTAAACGCGTTCGAACAAAAATGAAACAGAATGCTCACGTTCGTATGGCGTTTGTGAACGCGTTCGAACAGAAATGAAACAGAATACTCGCGTTCGTATGACGTTCGTGAACGCGTTCGAACAGAAATGAAACAGAATACTCGCGTTCGTATGGCGTTCGTTAACGCGTTCGAACAGAAATGGGACCTGATGCATGATAAGGCAAAATGCTTGCGCGTTCGAGTTGCCTTCGTAAACGCGTTCGAACGAGAACAGACCTGATGCATGAAATGGGACGCAATACATAAATGGTGAATAGTACAATGCGAGGCGCGGCAAAGCATCGTGGTAAAGGGCTTTAACCCCTCCCCCTAGGGGATCTTTCATTCCACTTGCTAAGCCCATGCGCTCGATCACATCATGCATGCAAACATAAAGACAATCATATCAAACCAAGTATGCCCGATTGAACGTATCTTGCATTCAACCGAACACACATCAACCGGCGCGGCAAAACATCGTGGTAAAAGGCTTTAACCCCTCCCCATAGGGGATCTTTCATTCCACTTACTAAGCCCATGCGCTCGATTGAATCATGCATGTCAAGAATTAAAAGCGATAACATCAAACTTGGTGTGTCCGATTGAACGTATCTTGCATTCAACCGAACACACATCAACCGGCACGGCATAGCATCGTGGTAACGGGCTTTAACCCCTCCCCATAGGGGATCTTTCATTCCACTTACTAAGCCCATGCGCTCGATTGATTCATGCATACAGAGAATTAAACGCAATAATGTCAAACTTAGTATGCCCGATTGAACGTATCTTGCATTCAACCGAACACACATCAACCGGCGCGGCAAATCATCGTGGTAAAGGGATTTAAACCCCTCCCCATAGGGTATCTTTCATTCCACTTACTAAGCCCATGCGCTCAATTGAATCATGCATACATAAGCAACATGCAAAATTCAAATGATGAAAAGTAAATAAACCAAAGCAACACAAAACAAAAAGAGAGTGCCGTTTACTCAAGCGGTACGTGGAGTTGTGTCCCGAGTACAGATCATATTACCGTCCATTCGGAATCGGCTATGAAATTTATGTCCGGGTTTCCATCCGATATACCGCGAGAGTTGACACGTCTCTCATTTTATTCCACAGCCACAACATACAACATCTCATAATTCATGCATATTTATCTACTCAAGGGCCACAACATACATTTCAACTTGACAATCATGCAAGTAATATTTAATAAATAATACAAAAAAAATGAGTGTGAAAGATACCCTCAGGTCTAACCTTTTTGCCAACTTTCAGGCTTGCGTTTCACGGACGTCGGAAGGGTACAGCTCCTCAACTTCTCCGGTTCACTGGTTTAGCGTCCTAGCTCACTGCTTTGCTGTTTTGCTTGCTGTTTGGACTCCGTTCTGCTATTGTTCGGCCTCTGTTTTGCTGCTCACTGTTCAGGTCACCTGTTTTGACGATTCAACGGACTGTTCCGAGTTTTTGTGTGGGTTTTTAGTGTAGTCTTGTGTGATTTATTTTAAGGATTATGGATGCAGTTTTTATGTTATTACTTTAAGGTTTTTAGGGAATGTTTTAAGTGTGTTTTACTGCTGTTTTAGGGGTTAAATTACTGCTGTTTGGGCGTGTAAAACAGTGCAGTTTTATGTTCACTGCAGTTCAGTTTTTGGTTATAATTTTCGGTGATAGAGGGCTGCTGTATATGGTTGGTTTCGGTGGCTTTAGGAAGATATAAAGGCTTGTTATTTTCGGTTATGGAGGGGTTAAGGAGGGTGATGTGTTCGGCTATGGAATGGAGGAGATGAAAAGAATATTTTTTTGTTACTTATTCTTGTGATTGGTGTGAATGGAGAGCTTGGAGAGGGGGTTGAAATTCTTCTTCTTCTTTTTATTTTTTGTGATGGGCGTGAACTAGGGGTGGGATGGCTTTGGTTAGGGGTTGTTTATATAGAGAAGGGTTAGGGCTTCACCTTGTCTCACAAGGAAGGGATTTGGCATTAAAAGGAGGATTTGATTTGGTGTTGAGCAAGGAAGTCAAGATTGAGGGGGGACAAATCTTGGCTAGAGTAGGAAGTCAAAATATTTAATTGGTTATGATTGATTTTAATTAGGCATGACATCTTTTTAATTTAGTATGTGATTTGTTTAGTTAGGAAGTTAATATATTTGATTTATCTTCATTAGGTATGATTATATTTTGTGTTTTATTTATTGGTAAATGGTTTAGATATTTTATTTAATATTTAATGTTTAATTTAATTAAATTGGGATGTGTTTTATGGGCTTTGGGGAGCTAATTGGGCTGGGGTGCGAGGCTAGCAGCAAAACCAGAAACACTGACGCCGTTCGAACGCCAATTCGAACGCTACACGAACGTCCCCAATCTGCCTGACGTTCGAACGAAGTAACGAACGCAGCACTAACGAAGACAGTGAGCTTGTGAAATGAACTTGATGACGTACTTATTCTGAATTTCCCCTTCCGACCTCCGTTTCTGCAATATCCTTAGCTAAAAAGGTAGTGCCTCCAACTGAGACTCATCATCGGGTTTCACATGCAAAAATGCAATGCCTACAGTCGCCCCCACTTTGATGGGACTTGTGCAGTGTGTGACTTTGAACAATCCTATCAAAGTTATGCAATGCATTTTCACTTACCTGGCTCGTCTGATGCCTCGAGCTGAGTTGGTGCTGCAAGTGGACCTCGATCCTGGGACGCATCCCATTAACTGCAACTGAAAACGGGGGCACCTCGACCCTGGGCATCTCGACCCAACACCGCTGACAATAGGGACTTCGCCCTCGAACTGATGATGTAGTGGGCACCTCGACCCTGGGCACCTCGACCCGGAACTACAACTGACAACGGGGGCACCTCGACCCAACACCGCTGACAATAGGGACCTCGCCCTCGAACTGATGATGTAGTGGGCACCTCGACCCTGGGCACCTCGACCCGGAACTACAACTGACAACGGGGGCACCTCGACCCTGGGCACCTCGACCCAACACCGTTGACAATAGGGACCTCGCCCTCGAACTGATGATGTAGTGGGCACCTCGACCCTGGGCACCTCGACCCGGAACTACAACTGACAGCGGGGCACCTCGACCTGGGCACCTCGACCCAACACCGCTGACAATAGGGACCTCGCCCTCGAACTGATGATGTAGTGGGCACCTCGACCCTGCACCTCGACCCGGAACTACAACTGACAACCGGGCCTCGCCCTCAAGCTGATATGGGCCCGCCCACCAGCCGACATGATATAGGCCTCGCCCATTTGGGACTCATCCCTAAAGACTGAAATTGCGTTGACGCTGCTTGGCTCATTTCTGCCGCTTTCTCATTTCTTTGAACCTGCGAACACAAAAAAAAAAAAAAACAAACACGAAGAGAATGCAATGTTACGTGTATGCATGAATGATTTTCTGATTCCGTTGGGTTAGGTCTTCTGCCAATTCCCGTAGTGACTGCTCGGTCTTCTCTCCCCCAGGCAAAGTATTGCTTTAATCTGTCTACGTTGATCGGTTCGGTGAACTCGTTTCCCTCCAAATCTGATAGCTTCACTGCTCCATTTCCCATTACCTTCTGCACTATGTAAGGTCCTTCCCAGTTAGGTCTGAATTTTCCTCTTGGATCTGTCGTGACGGCCTCGACTGCTTAAGTACCATATCACCATTTCTGATCTGGTGGGACGTACTTTCTTGTTGAATGCCCGGGCTAGCCTCTTCTGATACAACTGCATGTGATACAAAGACTTCGTTCTCTTCTCATCCAATAGTGCTAACTGATCAAACCTCTGTGCGGCCCAATCCTGTTCCGGTAATTCTGCCTCTGTTAATACCCTCATAGACCGTATCTCCACTTCTACCGGCAATACTGCTTCCATTCCATAGACCAAAGAGTAAGGTGTGGCCCCTATTGCTGTCCTTACTGATGTTTTGTACCCCCACAGAGCATATGGTAGTTTCTCTCGCCCAATCTCTGCAATTTTCTGTCATCTTGGTTAAAATTGTCTTTATAGTCTTGTTGGCTGCCTCAACTGCCCCATTTGCCTGCGGCCTATACGATGATGACTTATGGTGGCCTATCCCATACCTCCGTAACATTGCCTTCGTCTCTCATTGAAACTGGACCCCGTTGTCTGTCACTACATGATGCGGCATACCATACCGACAAATGAGGTTCCGAGCTATAAACTTTGCCATCTGTTTTGCTGTAACATTACGGAATGATTCGGCTTCCACCCACTTCGAGAAGTAATCTACTGCCACTACTATGAAGCGATGCCCATTTGACGCATTCGGCCGAATTTCTCCAATCATATCTATTCCCCATGCTGAGAAAGGCCAAGGTTCTGACAACCCGTGCAACTCTGTGTGCAGCAAATGATTCAAATTCCCGTGCGCTTGACAGTCATGGTAGTGCTTTACCAGCTTCGCGCAGTCAGCCTCCATGGTTGACCAATAAAAGCCTTGTCTCACAATTTTGCGGGACAAGTTCAAACCGTTCATATGTGGCCCACATATACCAGCGTGCACTTCTTCCATTACATGCTGAGCTTCTTCTTTTCTCAAACACTTCAACTGGATACCGTTTGCCTGCCTCTTGTACAGTTCCCCTTTCAAAATCACATACTGGGAAGCCAACTCTGAATGGCTATTCTGTCTTTTCTGCCTGCCCTTTTTGGGAGTTCACCATGTTCCAGATACCTCTGAATGTCATAATACCAGGTTTACCGTCGTCGACCTCAACTCCCAGAATTCTTTCTATCTCATAAACAGGTCTGCTCGCTGTTGTCAGTATCAACGGTCTCATCACTAACTTTTCTGGATTTTCCCAAGTTGCTGCAAGTGTAGCCAATGCATCTGCCATCTGATTCTCTTCTCTCAGTAAATGCTGAAACTTACACTCGGGATAACCTGTGCCAACTTTCTGAGGTGAAAAAGGTAAGGTTTCAACCGTTCTTCTTTCAATTCCATTCTCCTCGCATCTTCTGCTGGACTACCAACATAGAATCTCCATAGACTTCCACACTCCCGGCCTTCAAGCTATCAATGCTGTCAAACCAAAAGCACATGCTTCATACTCGGCCATGTTATTAGTCACTCTGAATGTCAACCTCTTGGCCAAAGGCAAAGTCTCCCCTTCGGGGGTCACTATCACGATTCCAATTCCAGCTCCCTTGTAATTCACTGCTCCGTCGAAATACATCTTCCATCTCTGAACTGTTATTGCTTGGACCTCTTCATCTGGAAATTCAAACTTATACTGATCCCCCTCAACAGGTTGCATTGCCAGAAACTCTGCTACTGCTCGCCCTTTGATCACTTTGGAGGTGAGATATTCAATGTCAAACTTTGTCAGCAATACCAACCATCTGCCCAACTTTCCCACTAGCGAAGGCACCGAATGAAGATATTTCAGAGGATTTTCCTTGGCCACTATCTGGATCTTGTATGACTGGAAATAATGCCGCAATTTTCTGGAAGCCCATACCACTGCAAGACAGATCTTCTCACTTCTGATACCGAGCCTCATACGGGAGCATCTTCTTACTCAGATAGAAATTGCATGTTCTACCCTCTCAATCTGCCTTCTATCCCCTTTCTCATCTGCCTGTACATCATTGCCTAGTGCTTCTGATTCTATAGCCAAATACAATACCAAAGGTCTGCCGGTCTCGGAGGTTTCAATACAGAGGCTTTACCAATACTCTCTGATCTTGTCGAAGGCTGTCTGACACTGTTCATTCCATCTCACTGGCTGATCTTTTCTCAATAGTTTGAAGATAGGCTCACATACTGATGTCAACTTGGCAATGAACCGACTGATGTACTGAATCTTTCCCAAGAATGCTCTGACTTCTTTTTCTGTCTTGGGTGCAGGCATTATGTGATTGCCTTGATCTTCTCGGAGTCTACCTCTATTCCGCCCATTCCTACTGTATGACCAAGCAATTTTCCCTGATGTCACCCCAAACACACATTTCTTGGGATTAAGCCGCAGGTTATATCTGTCAACTCTCTGAAGGAACCTTTCCAGTGCTTCATATGCCCAACTCTTGTCTCTGATTTCACCATCATGTCATCCACATACACCTCAATCTCTTTGTGCATCATGTCATGGAAAAGTGTAGTGGCCATCCGCTGATAAGTAGCTCCCGCATTCTTAAGTCCAAACGGCATAACCTTGTAACAATAAGTACCCCACCCCGGTAACAAATGCAGTCTTGTGTTTATCTTCCTCAGCCATAGAGAACCTGATTGTAACCTGAAATCCATATGCAATGAATACATAGCAGATAAAGCCGCACTATCAACCAGAACATCTATATGCGGCAGAGGAAAATCATCTTTCGGACAAGCCTTGTTGAGATCTCTGTAGTCTACACACATTCTGACCTTCCCATCTTTCTTTGGTACCGGCACTATATTAGCCAACCACTCTGGATATTTTACTACTTCCAGGAACCCCACATCTATCTGTTTCTTAACTTCCTCTCTGACTTTCTCAGCCCCATTCTGGTCTCATCCGTCGGAGTTTCTGTTTTACTGGCCTCATATTCGGATAAGTTGGTATTGTGTGCTGGGCAATGTTTCTGTCTACCCCAGGCATGTCCTCATAGGACCAAGCATTTCATTTTTGTGTATCTGACCAACACTTCTTCTAGTTTCTCCCTCTCTTCAGAGGTAACTTCACTTGCAATCAGAATTTCCTTGGGGTTCTCAAGTGTACCCAAGTTAAATGCAGTAGTTCTGGCCGAACTGATATCAAATATGCTTGATTCGTGCAGAGTAAATGGAAATGACTCAGGCAAGTAAGCAAAAGAAATGTCTTTATTATTGGATAATGCGGGAAGTACATTCAAACAAATCAGGAAGTAAATGTCTTCATCATCTATAGACACTTCTTCCCCTGCAATCAGGTCTTCCTCAGGTTTTTCATCATCTCTCCCAGAGTCAGGCTCTCCAACTTCATCAACTCTTCTTCCAATTCTCTGCTTCCACAGCTTCTTTAATCAGCGGTTTCTCACCCAACAAATCCTGGAAGATCTCAAATCCAGGTACCACAATCCCATTAACTTCCACAGGTTCCGGCTCCCCTTGATATCCTGAAGCTTTCACAAAACATTCCATCAGTTTCAGGCCATTTTTCTTGACCTTTGGCTTTTCTTCATCAGACTTATACCCCAAACCTTTTTGAGTGGTCTGTCCTCTGAAATCTGGCAACTTTGAACCTTCACCCGGTTCAAACTTCAT
Organism: Zanthoxylum bungeanum; assembly: GCA_019454045.1. Taxonomy (NCBI): domain Eukaryota; kingdom Viridiplantae; phylum Streptophyta; class Magnoliopsida; order Sapindales; family Rutaceae; genus Zanthoxylum; species Zanthoxylum bungeanum. The sequence continues at coordinate 94,039 of SKCR01010911.1, read as the reverse complement.
TTTTCTCATAATCCTAGCCACCCTAGGATCCACCCATTCCTTAAAAGTAGCTGACACCTGAAACCTTGTGAAAGGTTGTATCTCCAAGGCAGCCACGGCATTATCTACCTCAGCCCGATAGTAACAACTTCTCCCTCATACGGGAACTTGATCATCTGATGCAAAGTGGAAAGGCACGCCCCCAAGTTTGTGAAACCAAGGCCTTCCCAACAATAAGGCAAAAGTGGCTGGGATGTCCAGCACTGTAAACTCGACTTCATCTTCAATAGGGCCTACCTTGACCATAGCCACAAAGGTACCCTCAACTCCCCTTTTACTGTCATCATAAGCCTTAATAGTCATACTGGAGGGGTCCAAGTCTATTGCTTTCATACCCAATCTTGCCAGAATTTTCAACGGGCACACATTGATGGACGAACCGTCATCCACCATCACACATGAAGTTTTCTTGCCCCTCACTTCGGCCCTGATAAATAAGGCCTATTATGATTTCTCCCTTCTGGCGGGAGTTCATCCTCAAAAAGATATCTGCAAAGCTTCTTTTCTGAACCGACCCCAACAAACATTGCAGGGTTGGCGTCTTCCGGTACCACAATCTTGCTCAAGGCCTCAACCATAGCCTGCCTATGCTCTCGAGAAGCACATAACAGTTCCCAGATACTCACTTGTGCTATAGTCTTCCTCAATTGCCTCAGCACTATATCCCCCTCAGTATTTTCTGCAGCCTCAACCACTTCTCTACCATCTGTCAAAACTTCCTTACCCTTCTCCGCCATATCATTGTAAAAACGACCACTGCGCGTCATTCCCCTCACTTCTTCCTCGTCACTGCTAGAGAAATCAAGCCAAAAGTTTTTCCCATGCTCAGTCTCATCTTCACTAGTACTATCCCAGATTCCAAGGCAAAAGGCTTGAGGTGGAAGGATTTTAGGACAAGGTCTTCTGGGAGGCCAGAATTGATCAATAGGCTGGTGGTGGTACGGCGTGTTAATTGGGTAAGGGGTTTCTGTGTGTGTCAGGCTGTCTATTTCTGGGTCAGTATTTTTCTTGGAGTCTATCAGGTCTTGGATTTCATGGCGGAGTGGGGCGCAATTGTCAGTGTCATGGCCCTTTTGTTGGTGAAAGTGACAGTAAAGGCTTTAGGTTATAATGTGATGGTAGGTGATTGGGTAATGGTTTGGCTTCTAAGGGTTTTAAGAGCCCTTGCCTCTTCAATTTCTCTAGCACATTTTGACAGGGGTCTTCCCAAGTGGAAAATCTCCGGTTCCGATAGCGCGCAATCTTAGCAGAAACGGCTTTGTTCCCGATGTTCCCCCATGGCCTCCTGTTCACCATAGAATTTTCTATTCTCGCCCTCTTCTTCCTCAATATCCATGACAGTTTCCCTCAACTGCCGAAAGTCTGTAATCATGGAGGTCATCCTCCTCAACTTGCTGTAATGGAGGGATTGGTGCCCTTGATGATCATTTTAATCTGGTCCTTCTCCGAAGGCCTAGTCTGCATCTTTAATAACTGACCCCTCCACCGGTCCACATACTCCTTAAAACTCTCTTCCGCTTTATGCTTAACATTCTCCAGATCGCGGAGTGACAGATCGATCTCTAGGTCAGTGACATACTGCTTTAGGAAAGCATCAGCCAACTCCTCCAATATTCCTTCACTTTCATCTCCAAACTGTGGTACCACACCACGGGAGCTCCCTCGAGCGACATTCCAAACATTTTCTGCCATTTGGCGCTGAGATAAGCCAACTGAACTCATGACTGATACAAACTGTCGGAGATGCACCCTTGGATCCCCATTCCCGTTAAACTTAGCCATATCAGGCATCCTGAACTGTGCCGGCAACTGTTCCTCGAAAGTCAGTGTGTCATAATCTAGCAAATCCTCATTCTTACCCCTCATCTTGCAGGTAACCGACTCAACCTAATCCCGAAGTTCTGTAACTCTGCCTGAGACCCAGATACTCTGCCTGCTGTATACCTGCCATATCATCCTCAAAGCGGGGGTAATCATCCCTCAATCTGTTCGGAGATTCCTCTTGCCTCACATCCCCAGAATTAACCCCGGCGCGAGACCCAGCTATGCCAGCCATAGCAGTAGTCAAAGCTTGCAACTGTTCAGTGATCTTGGCGAGACCGTTCTCTAACTGATCCATACGGGACACCTCATTATCGGATTCACTCATACTTGTTCTTTAGTGAGTCTTGTCCCTTCTCTAACCCAAACGGTATCTATGATGTCTTTTTGAGACATAGATGGTGTTAACATGATATATGTATGTATGAGGTGCACGAGATGCATGTAACATATATAACATATTAAATCAATTAAAATTTTCAAACAAATCGGCCCGTTACCATTTTAGAATCTTCGGGCTAATTGTCACAGGAGTGAACCCATCTCAGTTTAATGACCCAACGAGTTCACATCTTATGACAAGGAGCCCAACTAAGTCCAAATGGTAATGTTCCGAACACAAGCACAAAGTGGCCCATCAACACTTAGACGCCTTTGGCCCAATAGTCATGAAATACGTTCTTGTCCCAGTTTAAATGGCCCAACAAGCCCATATCCCATGACAAATGGTCCAAATGGATCCAAACGACGATGTTCCCAAACACAAGCATAGAAGAAATATGATGCAAACATAACGTATAATTTCTACATAATGGCCCATCAACATTTCAAAAGCTTCGGGCCTAATAGTCATAAGGTACGAACTCGCCCCAGTTTAAATGGCCCAGCAAGTCCGCATTTCTGACAATAGTCCAACTGCATCCAAATGAGGATGGTCCACAAGCACATATTCAAGGAAATAATTGTTACTTTAGCCAACCCGGGTCTATGGGTGGGTTAGCAAGAGTATAGGCAAAGGCTCTCACCGGCGAAGGATGGCCCACAACTAGGTCTCCCCACTCAAGGGTTCGAGCAACCAAGTGAGCGCACCCTTTTTTATACACTAAGGTACGTGCCAATGAGCTATGGTGTGTGACGGACTGTCAAATGGATTTCCCATTGTAGATTCCCCAGAGGGAAGGTGGAGTGAGGCTCACTTAAATACCCAAGCCTCTTAGGCTCTTATCGCTTGGTGTCAGGAATAAACAACGAGTCCTCCAAATTAGTCCATCACAATAGGCTACGAGTAGATGGCTATCTAGGTGCCTTCACAGCTTTTCCTTCTAGAAAGGTAGTGAATGAAGGAAAGACACCAAACCATTACCTAGCCTCAAGATGCCTTTGATTAAACCCTCACTTTATCCACTATAGACACGGTCAATTAAAACATAAATCCAAACATCACAAGACATATTTTCGGGGCCGATTCTCTATCCCCAGTGGAGTCGCCAGAATGTGGGAACACAGAAACTGGGTGACACCATGCTATCCCGGGCTCGCGGCCCGGTCGGGAGTACGGAGTAGTCACGGGGGACTAAACCGGAGAATAATGGAGTCGCCACCCGGTGAACGGGAAAACGGGAAAATGAGATTTAAGGCCGCACTCACGCCTCGCAAGGGAAGACCTCAAACCGTTGGGTTCGGAATGGTCCCTTACTTATGCCACTTGTAATGAAAGGATTTATATAATAATTTAATCAGGCTTAAGTAACACTTATTTCTAAGAATATCATGCTTCTAAATCCACATACATACATCAACAAGTTCATCTAAATTTATATGTAACACATATTCGAATTTGCATACAGCCTATTTGCATGTAATCTATGTCTCAATTTGCATACATAAGGATTATCATACGGCAAGCATACAAGTTAATGAATGCATTGGTGGACACAGAAGCGCAAACAAATAACATTCTTACTAGCATGCATATTAAGAAAAGATATTTAAGCGCATGACAGAAATAGACAACTAGAGAGGTAATACCAATGCATAACGTAAAAAAGGTGGGGTAACTATATGCTAAGATGGACATGTCGTAATGTGATGCAAGAGGATCTGTTTACCGTGGGCATTCGTGCAGCGTTCGTATACGCGTTCGAACGGTAAACAGAAGGTTCTCATTCGAGTAGCGTTCGTAAACACGTTCGAACAAAAATGAAACAGAATGCTCACGTTCGTATGGCGTTCGTGAACGCGTTCGAACAGAAATGAAACAGAATACTCGCGTTCGTATGGCGTTCGTTAACGCGTTCGAACAGAAATGAGACCTGATGCATGATAAGGCAAAATGCTTGCGCGTTCGAGTTGCGTTCGTAAACGAGTTCGAATGAGAACAGACCTGATGCATGAAATGGGACGCAATACATAAATGGCGAATAGTACAATGCGAGGCGCGGCAAAGCATCGTGGTAAAGGGCTTTTAACCCCTCCCCCTAGGGGATCTTTCATTCCACTTGCTAAGCCCATGCGCTCGATCACATCATGCATGCAAACATAAAGACAATCATATCAAACCAAGTATGCCCGATTGAACGTATCTTGCATTCAACCGAACACACATCAACCGGCGCGGCAAAGCATCGTGGAAAGGGCTTTAACCCCTCCCCATAGGGGATCTTCATTCCACTTACTAAGCCCATGCGCTCGATTGAATCATGCATGTCAAGAATTAAAAGCGATAACATCAAACTTGGTGTGTCCGATTGAACGTATTGCATTCAACCGAACACACATCAACCGGCACGACATAGCATCGTGGTAACGGGCTTTAACCCCTCCCTATAGGGGATCTTTCATTCCACTTACTAAGCCCATGCGCTCGATTGAGTCATGCATACATAGAATTAACGCAATAATGTCAAACTTAGTATGCCCGATTGAACGTATCTTGCATTCAACCGAACACACATCAACCGGCGCGGCAAAGCATCGTGGTAAAGGGCTTTAAACCCCTCCCCATAGGGGATCTTTCATTCCACTTACTAAGCCCATGCGCTCGATTGAATCATGCATACATAAGCAACATGCAAAATTCAAATGATGAAAAGTAAATAAACCAAAGCAACACAAAACAAAAAGAGAGTGCCGTTTACTCAAGCGGTACGTGGAGTTGTGTCCCGAGTACAGATCATATTACCGTCCATTCGGAATCGGCTATGAAATTTATGTCCGGGTTTCCATCCGATATACCGCGAGAGTTGACACGTCTCTCATTTTATTCCACAGCCACAACATACAACATCTCATAATTCATGCATTTATCTACTCAAGGGCCACAACATGCATTTCAACTGACAATCATGCAAGTAATATTTAATAAATAATACAAAAAAAATGAGTGTGAAAGATACCCTCAGGTCTAACCTTTTTGCCAACTTTCAGGCTTGCGTTTCACGGACGTCGGAAGGGTACAGCTCCTCAACTTCTCCGGTTCACTGGTTTAGCGTCCTAGCTCACTGCTTTGTTGTTTTGCTTGCTGTTTGGACTCCGTTCTGCTATTGTTCGGCCTCTGTTTGCTGCTCACTGTTCAGGTCACCTGTTTTGACGATTCAACGGACTGTTCCAAGTTTTTGTGTGGGTTTTTAGTGTAGTCTTGTGTGATTATTTAAGGATTATGGATGCAGTTTTTATGTTATTACTTTAAGGTTTTTAGGGAATGTTTTAAGTGTGTTTTACTGCTGTTTTAGGGGTTAAATTACTGCTGTTTGGGCGTGTAAAATAGTGCAGTTTTATGTTCATTGCAGTTCGTTTTTGGTTATAATTTTCGGTGATGGAGGGCTGCTGTATATGGTTGCTTTCGGTGGCTTTAGGAAGATATAAAGGCTTGTTTATTTCGGTTATGGAGGGGTTAAGGAGGGTGATGTGTTCGGCTATGGAATGGAGGAGATGATAAGAATATTTTTGTTACTTATTCTTGTGATTGGTGTGAATGGAGAGCTTGGAGAGGGGGTGGTTGAAATTCTTCTCTTCTTTTTTTTTTGTGATGGGCGTGAACTAGGAGTGGGATGGCTTTGGTTAGGGGTTGTTTATATAGAGAAGGGTTAGGGCTTCACCTTGTCTCACAAGGAAGAGATTTGGCATTAAAAGGAGGATTTGATTTGGTGTTGAGCAAGGAAAGTCAAGGATTGAGGAGGGAAAAATCTTGGCTAGATTAGGAAGTCAAAATATTTAATTGGTTATGATTGATTTTAATTAGGCATGACATCTTTTTAATTTAGTATGTGATTTGTTTAGTTAGGAAGTTAATATATTTGATTTATCTTCATTAGGTATGATTATATTTTGTGTTTTATTTAATTGGTAAATGGTTTAGATATTTTATTTAATATTTAATGTTTAATTTAATTAAATTGGGATGTGTTTTATGGGCTTTGGGGAGCTAATTGGGCTGGGGTGCGAGGCTAGCAGCAAAACCAGAAACACCGACGCCGTTCGAACGCCAATTCGAACGCTACACACAACATCCGCAATCTGCCTGACGTTCGAACGAAGTAACGAACGCAGCACTAATGAAGACAGTGAGCTTGTGAAATGAACTTGATGTCGTACTTATTCTAAATTTCCCCTTCCGACCTCCGTTTCCCGCAATATCCTTAGCTAAAAAGGTAGTGACTCCAACTGAGACTCATCATCGGGTTTCACATGCAAAAATGCAATGCCTACAATGTGGTTTAGTTTATTTTGCAGATAAAATAATATTGGGACACAATGAAATCATTTAGGACGAAATGTGGGTCAAAAAAGGGCAAAAATTTGACTTGACATATTAATTTTGGAGTTTGGAAACTTGAAATGGCGTTTTAACGAAGTGCAGTTTTGGAAATTCCATTTTTGCGCATCTGTTGTATTTTGGGCATAACCCTTTACTCCGATATCGGATTGAGCTGATTCAATTTCCAGATTAAAGAAGACTCAAATATCTACAACTTTGAAAGACAAAATAATTTCGAATTCTGAAGATTTCATGCCCGAAATTGATGAATCATCCAGAAGTGTGTTGTGTGTAATTATTAAAGTCACTTTCAATCATTTTCAAAGCAAAAATAAATAATAAATAAATAATAAAAATTATCAAATCACCACCAAACATGATAAGCAATTAGTGGAGCAATTAATAATGGATTTGGTGGAGCAATTAGTGGATCAATTAATAATGGATTTGGTGGATGACTTGATGGAGGTAAAATTTTACCTATAAATACCAAGTCATTTCATTTGTAAATTCATACTTTCTTCTAAGGAATCCTTAAGAATACTAAGAAGATTGTATCTTGTTTGTTTATTTACAGCTTTCAGTAATTAATTTCCGCTTTCGCACTTTCTTTTCTTTACTTTTCAGTTTTTACTTTCCGCAATTTACTTTTACGCACATTACTTTTCTTTCTTTAATTTTCAGTTTTTACTTTCAGTAATGAGGAGGTAACTCCCCTTTGCTGGGGTAAAAGGTACAACTTTTATTACTAATATTTAGATTAATCTCTCTTAATTATAATATATAAACTAGTTAAAACCTGACTTAACGAGGATACCGCCATATTGGTCGGTTGGTAATTATTTAAATTGGTTTTAACCTGACTAAACTGGATACCGCCTGATTGGTCGGTTGGTAATTAATTATTAATTTGACTTAATCTGGATACCGCCTATATGGCTGGTTGGTAATTATCATACAAAGTTAATATATTATATTAAGGGAGATATCTAAAATAGAAGTAATAAAAGTGGATCATTTTACCTCATCATTTTCTTTTATTGTACTTTTACTTTATTTACTTTTCAGCAATTTACTTTCAGCATTTACTTTTCAGCAATTTACTTTCAGCAATTTACTTTTCAGCATTTAATTTTCAATATTTAATTTCAGCATTTACTTTCCGTCATTTACTTTTCAGCAATTTACTTTATGTCTTTTATTTTATTTAAGTTTTTACTAGCCCTAATTATGTGTCGTAACTAAGTTAGTTATACAGGGTTGTGATGAATTCTAATATCACCGGTTTATAAGGGATTATTTTATAGTTTGGGTAATTTAAAGGTTTACTTATTAAGTCTTAAGCTTAATGCTTCTTGTTGTCTGATCACCAATAAGATTGATGTGGTAAATCTAAAATAAACTTGACAAAGGAATTTTAGGTTTCAACCTTAGACTTAATAACCCACGATCTTCCTTGAGGATATATAACCCTTTAATAGATTTCCTTACAGGATAGACATATACCTGTCGGGCGGGGGTAGCCATAATTGGAACTTAAACTTAATGAATCCAGATAATTTGGTTGACATAGACATATGGTTCAATTGAGTTAAACTGGGTATTTGCGTCTGACCATCGACAGAGGCTTTTGCATAATTTCGTGTTCCAGGTTAGTAAACTGATTTATTACACAAAACATAAATAATCACTTCATCTTTTAAAAGATATTAAAATGATTCACAACCCTAGATCTTTTGTGTCTTTTGTTATTTTCCTTAGTATTTTCTTTTGTCTTTTTATTTATTTAGCAAATCTACAATCAACCAAATCAATCAAGCAATCATTTTATTCTCCCTCAATTAGATATCTGTAAATACATAGTATCAATAATTAATAACAACAATAGGAATTAAGTCCTCGTGGGATAGATATTTTTATACTACTTGAACGATACGTACGCTTGCGTTATACGTGTGTGTTTACGCCGGTCAAGTTTTTGGCGCTATTACCGGGGACTTATTTTTCTTGAGTTATTAATTTTGAAGCTATCTAATTTACTTGTATCTAATTTTCTTTATTTTATCTGTTATTTTTTTATCTCTTTCTTTTGTTTTCAGGTGATTGAAAAATGGAACATTATTGGGAGATTGAGAGATCACGAGCTTTACTAGAAGATACACCCCAAATCTGGGAGCAACAGTCCGGTTTTCTGAGGCCTGTGTCCAGCCCAACAATTATCACTGGATGCCAGAACCAAGCAATACCACATTTGCTCAACAGAACGCAATTGTGAGATGTGACATATGTAATGGTAACCACCCTAGAGATTATTGCGAATACAACTACCATCCAGGGTGGCAGAGCTATCAAGATCCTTCATGGTATGACGAGCCATCACATTTCACAGAACCACATTTTCCATCTTATCCACCACGCACCTACAATGATCTTCATCAACAATCAGAAGAAGATCAGATGATTGACATGCTCAAAGATGTGTTCAAGAAACGAGATGAAAAGATGGATACAATGCTTGAAACATTCCAGAATCAACTCAAAAGTATTCAGAGTCAAACAGAATCCATACAGAGAATGACAGCTCAGATCAGACAATTAACAGAAAACCAGAACTTCATACCTCAAGAAGCATTTTTAGATGACACTGATGAAGCCTTCGAGTACCCAGAGATCCACAATGACACCTTAACAGATGAGAGGTATCAGTTCAGGAGCCCAAACTAGCAAAGTTCTATTTGACCTTTTATATTCTGACTCTGACAAGGATAAAGAATCTGAGCTATTTGTTGGACAAAATGACCCATAGCGTCACTATTTGTACAGATCACGGTGTTGTTGTACAAATTAACTATGTGACAAGGAAATTGCACTCTCATCATTTGTGATTAGATCACCATAAAGTATAAATGAAGAGAGGTCCATATGATTAGTTCCTGGATTGAGATGATATGAGACAGTATCAATCCCCGAAGGATTAATCATTAAATATCCATAGCCGGAGTATTATCGAGACAGGACATCGATAATGCGGAATAGGCTAGTATTGCACTTGTGCGCATTGTGAGGGCACAACGACATAGTTCTCATATATATAAGTATTGGATACTTATGCAAGTGCGATAGAAGGTCGTGTTTCACCGATGGTACGGGAAACAGCTTCGCTCTGGATAGACCCCTCGGAATCCCATTGGTATTATGACTATGTGTCTATGGGAGGCCGAAATCAAGGTAGGTGTGTATAGTCTTAACCTGAGACTTGCATCGCTAATACTTACGATAATCGATAGACTTTGGTCTTGGTGGTACAGGGCTTTAACCGGTTCTGCGTACACCACTTCTGGGTTTATCAGAGAGTCGTAGTGTATTGGGTGTGATGTCAAGACGGAAGTATCACTTCAGTCATATTGGAGATGATGTCACGCAGGATATGGTATTAGTGCTCTTAAGTGTTGCGCAACCAATCAGGATATTGTGACCAGGTCATGAATATCCGATTATAGAGACTAGTTACCAGACATCCGACATGTGCTTCGGACGGGGCATACACTTATCCAGCCCCAGCCCTAGCACGTGACTATCCGATACTGGGCCGATATACACAATACTACGGTATACTACGCTTGATACAGATCTATATATTCCTGTAAGAATATTTCTGGAGAATTGGGTAGGCATGGCGCTTTGCTAGAAGCCAACCTTGTCTTGTAAATCGGTATAAACGTAGTACGAGGTACTTACGTGTTCGGATAATCCGACAACCGTATTTACTGCCAACATATCCGGAGATCTCATGGGTCGCTTCCTGAAGATTCACCGATGATGTATAACTCGCACTTTAATTAATCTAGGATTAATTAGAGAGAGAGAAAATTAATCTGGGATTAATTGCGGAGATATTTTATCTGGGATAAAATATTAATTAAAGAGAGAGAACGATTAATTTGGAATTAATCGATAAAATAATATGTTCGATATATTATAAGAAATTGGATTTCGACGCGGAATTAAAATTAGATTTTAATTCGGGCGAATGAATTAATTAAGAATTAATTCATTAGCGACGTGAATAGTGATTTCACTAGGCGTAATCATTTAATTACGACGCGACGGAAAATTCGTTAATTTGGAATTAGCGAACCCGAGCCCGGGATTATTTGCGAGCGCATTCGCATTTCGAATTCGAGTGCGGCACGCAAGTCAAATCGTGCGTCATATCGTTAGTCGCATCAATCGTCAAATCAAATGTCACTTTGAGTGATGTGACATGTTGTCACTTGATTTGAGTGATTGATGTAGAAGTTGAAAAAGCAACTTTTGCTTTTTGCTTTGATTTAGCTTTAAGGAAAAGTTAAAAGAAATGGTAAATGTTTTATTAATTTTAGAAATTATAAAAACCTATAATTTATTTATTTTTACTTTTCTCTCTCTCCTTTTACGCATTCTTCCTCTCCCTCTCTTTCTTCTCCCTCTCATTCACGGCTTAGAGCCATTTTTCTTCTTCTTCATTTTGGTCACTGCCGAATTGAAAGAGAAGCAAGTGAGAGTGTTTTGTTGCAAAACATGAGTGCTAGCACACACATGGGTTATATTATGGTGATAGGGAAACGAATTTGTGAGCTTGGAAACTTGAAGAAGCTTGGAGCTTCAATGGTGTTCATCCATGGCCGAATTTTGAGGTTCAAAGAGGAGCAAAACCGAGCAGTCCACTGCATGAGGAAGCCACTGCCGAGCTTGGAGGGAGGCAGAAAACGCAACTTGTTCTTCTAGCATCAAACCCATCAATGTGAGTATGTATTCCGCCTTACTCTTTGGTGTATTCAACTCGTTTTTATGCATGATTATGATCTTGGGACTTGATTGAAACTCAACAATGGTATCTTGAGCTATTGGTTGCATAAAACGAATTAGGGTTCTTGAGCAAAATTTGGGGCTTTTTGATTTAAGCATGATTTTAACAAATTGTTTGTTTAAGAATGCTTGTATATGAATAAATTAGAGTTATATGTAATCAATTTGATGAAAAATTAATTGGATTGATTTTCCCCAATTTGCTTAATGTTGGCCAAAACTTTAATTTGGGTAAACTCAATTTGAGCATCAAATGATTAAATTGTTTAGTATAGTATGCTTGAATGAGGTTGAATTGATGTTGTGCATAATCAATTTCATGAAATTTGGTTGGATCCATTTTTCCCTAAATTTTGGGCATGACAAATTTGGGTAAACTTGATTTTGAGCATGTTTAATGAAATTGGATGATTTAGAATGCTTGAATGTTGTTTAATTGATGATTGATTAGATCAATTTGATGAAAAATGTTTTGGAACAATTTTCCCCAATTTGCTTGTGATGGCCGAAAATATGATCCCTAAATTGTCTTGTTTTTTTTTTTGATTTTTTGTTCATTGGATGACTTACAAATCATTTGGGGATGTTGAATTTATGTTTAATTTGGTTCAATTGGATTGAATTTGATTTGGGCATAATTTCCCTCTTTGGCCGAGACAATTGAAGCATGAAATTGGGTTTGATTTTGATTTAATTATGTTGGACATGATTAATTGATGTTAAGCATGATTAATTGGACAAATTTGATGTTTTGGAAACTTTGATTTGGGCAATTAATAATGCTATACACTTTAGGTAATTTAATTGGAAAATTTGGAATTAAATTATTGGGCTTAAAATTGGATTTGGGCTTTTAAAGTTGTTATTGGGTTTATTGGACTTTGTTGTACAAAGTTGGTTTAGGCCAAAATTGGTTGGATCCAATTAGGCCCAAAACCGCTTCCAAAAGGCCCAAATGCGACTAATGAACCTTTAACGTTTAATTGGGCCTAATGGGCCTAAATTAATTTATGGGCTTATGGGGTAACTCCCGGATTGGACTTTGGTTTCGGGTTTGACCCGAGTTGACCAAAAGTCCACGCCTCAAGAAATTAATTAAAAGCCCATTGGACTTTAATTAATTAATATTGGATATTAATCGGGCTTTGAGACCCGTAACGATTAAATTTGGAATTTAAGTCGTAAAGGTTTATTTTATAAAGTGTAATATTTAATTTGGAATTAAATAATGAATTAGAATTAAATACGTATTATTAATTGGATTTAATCATGTAATTTAATTTAATTAGTAGAAATCGTACTTTGAGTACGTGTTCGCAATACGAGTTTGACTCGAACAAAATCAAATCTTTGTTTGAACATTGGATGATCACTAATTATCAAGATTAATTAATGGATTAGATTGATTGATAACATGCTTGTATGAATACATGGTTGTGATGTTTGAATAATGTATATCGGATGGATATTAGCCGGGTGGGCGGGGCGATTTTAGAAATTGTTGTAATAAATTTGATTTATTAATTGGACCTGCGTGTCCAGCCTTATCTCCTATTTCTTTGTATTCTCTTCTCACCTATTCCCCTCCATGTAAATGAGGTTTCTTTAGAAGTGTAGTGTAACGGGTAGAAGTAAAACATTGTGCTAGCGGGAGAGAGAAAGTGAGAGATTTGATCTAGGATCAAATGTAAAATATCCATCCGCATATCATTATTATTTTATCATATGCGCTTTATTATGTGTTTAGAATGCATGTTTAAGGGTGTATGATGATGAGACCTTAACAAAGATAATTAAAATTGGTAGCCAATTTGCACGCGAAAAACCCTCGTTAAATATCAAGCGTTTATTTTCCTTCCATTGAGTGATTCTTACTCAAGATCCGAGATTGGCAGGGTTGTTGGCCAAAGTCAAGCCCTTGTCCGTCGAAGATGTGTTTTAATCACGAGGCTTTGTTCCATATCGGTGTCGTGTCCAAGTTGTGGTTTGTTGGCCAAAGTCAAGACCACTTCTTGTCCATTGACATTGATTACGAAGCTTCCATGTCAATGGGTCCGCGCTTGACTGGGATCACTAGGTTTGTTGTGCCAAAGCCAAGGCCTAGTTGATTCAGAGGAAAAAGGTTAGGGTATACATTCGATGTATAGGCATATATAAGATATATGTTTGGGACTTGGATGTCCACCTACTGGATCTAGGAGTTGGATAAGATCCAATTGATCTTCGAGATCTACCTAGTTAATTATCATACAATTTGTTGGCCAAAGTCAAGATTGTGTGATATTTAACGGGATCCTAGCCCACTAGGAAACACGGTTTCCCGAGTACTCGACAGAGGGTTAGAGGCTCGACGAAAAATAGTGGGAGGTAAGAATTGAATTTGCAATACTCGTTCAATTACTCGCCATACGCGCTCATTTAAATTATTTCGTCATTAGATTAAATGTTAGTTGGACTAATATTTAAATTGTTGTTTTAATAAACAGTTGGACTGTATTATACTTGATTATATATAATTGGATTATATTAATCAATATATTTGAATTAATTAATTTCAGTTTACAGTTGATTTTATAATTGGATTATAGTAATCAATGTAATTGAGGTTAATTAATTTGGATTATATTTGATTATATAGTTGGACTATTATAATCATTATAATATGTAAAGTACCACTAATCGTTGATTAAATAGTTGGACTATTGTAATCAAGATAAAATTGAAAAGTTGGATATTTAAAATATAATCTGGGATTGAAATATTTTAAATGATTTAATTTTCAAATTGGGAATAAATAATAGGTTACTTTATTTGATAAAATAACTTATTATACCTTAAGCCCAAAATTAAGCAAAATAAGTAGAGCGTAAAATCTTTGGAAGATTTATGTGATGATGACTTTAATGCTTAATTTAATATACTTGTCATAAATCTAATTTTAGATTTAAGAAGTATTAAAATTGCAATTTATAATTCTTGAAAAATTAATTGACTATTCTAGAGGAGATAAAGTCAAAGTTTGCAATTGGGCATGTAGCACGAGGTGCACATCGTTTCGATATTCTAAGAACCCAAGGCTTGGCCTAAGGTTTCTGAAATATTGAAAGGATAATTGACATATCCCAAAGTGACTACCATTTGGATATGGCAGTCACGAAGGAATTAAAGAAAGGGCGAGGCTCTAACTTTAAAAATATTTGTCTTAGTTATGTTCACAGCTAGTATTGAAATTAGATTTTAAATACTTGTGTGGTACATAAAATATATGTATTGATGTTCAGAATCTGCTTTGAGCAGGATACTGACTTCAAGCTGAGATTGCTCTGCGAATCGGAAACGGGACGAAAGTCGCTGTTTCGACCGTAGATACCTAAGTTTAGGAACTACCCTTTGGGTTACACTTAAATTAGGAACTGTTATAATGTAACTAGTTTGACTAGAGACATTATCTCTATATCAGTGTTTAATCCGTTGCGGATAAAACCTTTATATTATAGAACACTAAGTTTTTATTATATAAAGATGATACTGAGATAAATACATTAGATGTAAATAACAGAATTTATATTTTGAATATAAATAAAATCTCAAACATATAAAATGACAAATAAATAGCTCAAATTGATTTGATCAATAGAGACTTATTTGTGGCATTGTTGTCTAGACACAATTTAACGAGACTCGTATATCCACACTTTTGAAGAGTGGATACTAGGACTGATTTGACTATTCAAATAAGGTCTGCGAATCTAGTTTATTAGGTTAAAATACCTAAAATACTATTTGCTTGGTAATAGTAAAAGGGCCACCGATCTGTTAGCCCTATTCATGGTGAAGTAAGTGGGCCCATATCTAGCTAGGCTAGATGTGAACATGAATATTTCGTGACCCTTAAAACGGATGTGGCATCACGTTATGGTTATGTGTTCTTTTGAAGAACACAAATCGGAAACTTTTAGAGTTTCGACACGAAATAGACAAACAGATCGGCTATAGTATTATGCCGCCACGGTAAGACCGTATTGGAAAATACTTAAGCAGTAAGTTTCATATGTACTTTAAAGAGTAATTTTATTAATTTTAGAAATTATAAAAACCTATTACATTTTATTTTATTTTTACTTTTCTCTCTCTCCTTTTACCCATCTCTTCCTCTCCCTCTCTTTCTTCTCCCTCTCATTCACGGCTTAGAGCCATTTTTCATCTTCTTCTCATTTTGGTCACTGCCGAATTGAAAGAGAAGCAAGTGAGAGTGTTTTGTTGCAAAACATGAGTGCTAACACACACATGGGTTATATTATGGTGATGAGAGGAAACGAATTTGTGAGCTTGGAAAGCTTGAAGCTTGGAGCTTCAATGGTGTTCATCCATGGCCGAATTTTTGAGGTTCAAAGAGGAGCAAAACCGAGCAGTCCACTGCATGAGGAAGCCACTGCCAAACTTGGAGGGAGGCAGAAAACGCAACTTGTTCTTCCTAGCATCAAACCCATCAATGTGAGTATGTATTCCGCCTTACTCCTTGGTTGTATTCAACTCGTTTTATGCATGATTTATGATCTTGGGACTTGATTGAAACTCAACACTATTTGTACCAACTGCACCAACAAAGGAGGATGAAACTTTCTTTCCTCCAAATGAAGATCTTGGAGCTTCCATTGCACAAATGTTTGAAGAAGATCTACCTGAGCCAATCATTTCACTCAGATCAGAGGATGAAGACCTAAAAACAGACATAACTTTACATCCTCAGATTGATATTTATGGAGCATGCATTTCACAGATGACGAATGAAGAATTGAATACGGAAATTTTAAAATACATCTGTGAAGAAAATATAGAGCAAGAAGCAGAGTAAATGGAGGAGCAAATGTCTGAACTTATTGAGAATCCAATGCATTCAGGCGAAACATCACTGTTTTGGGGAGTACAAATCAAAGATATCACCCAGAAGCTTGACATAATGGAACTCCCATTCCAAGTCAAGCACCATACAAGACCTCCTGATTTTCTTTCTTTCTTTTCAGGAACCACTGGAGCAACAAAGGTTAAAAAGGTGGCACAAGCACTGAATGAGACAAAAGTCTTTTTGTCCATTTACCGTTGGAAGAGACCCTTCAAAAACAACACACATGGGATTGTCTTTAATCGGACGTCCAAAACGACGTTAAAACCTCCTTGACGGATAGATTTAAGTCACGTCTGGCTGAAGACGAAAAATTTAGCGCTAGCAGGGAGGCAACCCATGCACTTTGTTATAATTTCTATTTTTATATTTTATGTATACATGTTGTAGAGTTTTTAATTTTGTGTGTTATTTTTGTAGGGAAAAGCTCAACCAAAGCATAAGACAGAAGGAATGGTGTTTGGCAAAAATAAGAGATAATTCATTAGCGATGGCCGAGTAAGGAATGGATTCTTAAGACGGATCTTAATGAATTTATACTAAGCGAATGGCGTATTGCGTACATGATTCTGTTGCCTTAATTATTGCTTTGATTTTCTTTTCTGTTGTAATTATCTTTATTTTCGTATACAGAATCCAGACTTTTTGACCGTTCACGATTTCTTTTATTGTTTAGCTAACAATCGTCATTTGGAAGATACTAGTGCTATTATTACTCACCCTTTTCAGGTGTTATAAATTCAACTCATCATTGCACTTTTGAAGACATCCAGATTAAACATGGAAGCTACTTCAAGAAGACGAGTTGAAAACATTTGTGTGTTTTGCGGTACTAGTGTTGGTACTAAGTCACAATACGTAGAAGTAGCACATGAATTGGGTCGAGTTTTAGCTGGAAGGAATATGCACTTAGTATATGGCGGAGGCAATCTTGGACTTAAGGGGATCGTTTCAAAGGCCGTACATGAGGGAGGCAGTAACGTTTTGGGAATCATCCCAAAACCCTTGGCAGAGACAAATCTTATTGGACCATCAAACAGAGAGGAACTGATCGTGCCAGGTATGTCCGAACGACTGGTAGAAATGATTAACCATGCTGATGCTTTTATTGCTTTGCCAGGTGGCTTGGGTACATTGGAGGAAATTTTTACAGTGTTATCTTGGGCGAACCTGAACATACACCAAAAACCGCTTGGACTGTACAACATTGAAGGATTTTATGATTTTCTTTGTGTGTTTCTTGATGATGCTCGGAGAAATGGGTTCATGTCAAAACCTATGAAAGAACTCCTCTTTACTGCCAGAACTGCTTCGGATCTAATTGACCAAATCTTAGCCTATGAACCAAAATTGACCATATCCTTTCAAAGATAAATTAGTCCGAGGACGATCGTGGTAAGAGGCGTTGAATTAATCTGGATCTTAACCTTTAACTTTTCGTGTAGAATTTCAGTTAACCAGGTACTATCTTCTAAACTATTCTTCTACTGTTTAAGACATTGGGGACAATGTCTCATTTAGGTTTGAGGGAGTAAATTAGTTGATTAGTATCTTGTTTTTAGTTGTGTGTTGTTTTTATTTTTAGGCCAAAATTTTTCGAAAATTACAAAAAAATTGTAAATTTTTCAAAAATTACAAAAATATTTTTTTTGTTTTTGTGTTTTTATTTTGACTAAAAAGGTGAAATTGGTAAGAGATAGCTGAGTAAGGAGTTTCCACTCCTGAGACGTATCTCAAACCTATTTCGCAACAAGTTAATTTTTGTTTATTTCCTTTTGAATTATTTAATTTGTGAATTCTCCATAATACTGACTAAAATGGATTTTCATATGCTCAGTTAGCAGATATTATCAACATACATTGTAACATACGGACATGAGCTAAAATTGAAAAGTTTGTAATATTCAGTGCTCTAGTATAATTGGAGGAAGCATCTCAAAAAGTGATGGAGTAAAAAAAAAAATCTGAGATCCGAGTTATTAAGTCTGTAAGGGTGTTTTAACACCTAGTGCCCTAAAACCAACTGGTTTGGAGTCACTGGCCCAAAGCTCGCTACATGGATCAAAGATGCTGCAAAAAATATATATATCTGAAGTCTGAGTAATTAAGTCTGTAGGGGTGTCTTAACACCTGGTGCCCTAAAGCCAACTGGTTTGGGAGTCACCGACCCAAAGCTCGTTACATAGATGGAAGATATTGTATATAAATAAAAAAAATCAAAAATCAAAGAAAAAAATCTGAAAAATGAGAAAAATTATTCCATTGCTACAAAAAGGTGTGAAATCTGATAGAACTTTAGGACAAAAATATTACTCTTTTATCAACTGCACTTATGACTTTTGTGGGCAAAAATGAGTTGTTTAATATTTTGTTGGTTGTGTATATGGAGAATGGTAAAAATAATCGGAGAATTTACTTATTCAGTAATTTAGAAAGAAAGAAAACAACTAGTAACTTGGAGTAGAAGTTTCACCTGATTAGTCACTAACTTCTTTATTGTCTTTTCGCTTGTCTTTTTGCTTTTGTGTGCATTAGTTTCACTACATTTTTTTACTTTTGTAAAACGTTTGTGGGTATCGTTGCTGTAAGCCCTCATGAGACTATAACTCGTCCACTAGGGACACCTAAGGGTTTAAAGGCTTGTTGCATATGCTAAATGCAACCGTGATCCCTACGAAAGTGGCTTAGTTTAATTTTAATTGTTTCTTGTATTTTATTTTGTTTTTTTGCTCGAGGACTAGCAAAATGTTAGGTTTGTGGGTGTGATGAGCGGAAAATATATCAATATTTACCGCCCCTTTTACTTAATATTTTGTTTAGTTTCTCGGGTTTGATGAACGTTTTGATGTGGTTTAATTTATTTTGCAGATAAAATAATATTGGGACACAATGAAATCATTTAGGACGAAATGTGGGTCAAATAAGGGCAAAAATTGGACTTGATATATTAATTTTGGAGATTGGAAACTTGAAAGGGTGTTTTAACGAAGTGCAGTTTTGGAAATTCCATTTTTGCGCATCTGTTGTATTTTGGACATAACTCTTTACTCTGATATCGGATTGAGCTGATTCAAGTTCCAGATTAAAGAAGACTCAAATATCTACAACTTTGAAAGACAAAATAATTTCGAATTCGGAATATTTCATGCCCGAAATTGATGAACCATCCAGAAGTGTGTTGTGTGTAATTATTAAAGTCACTTTCAATCATTTTCAAAACCAAAAATAAATTAATAAATAAATAATAAAAATTATCAAATCACCACCAAACATGATAAGCAATTAGTGGAGCAATTAATAATGGATTTGGTGGAGTAATTAGTGGATCAATTAATAATGGATTTGGTGGATGATTTGATGGAGGCAAAATTTTACCTATAAATACCAAGTCATTTCATTTGTAAATTCATACTTTCTTCTAAGGAATTCCTTAAGAATACTAAGAAGATTGTATCTTGTTTCTTTATTTACAGCTTTCAGTAATTAATTTCCGCTTTCGCACTTTCTTTTCTTTACTTTTCAGTTTTTACTTTCTGTAGGCACTGCATTTTTACGCATGTGAACCCGATGAGGAGTCTTATTTGGAGACAGCTACCTTTGAGTCACGGATGCCGCGGGAAACGGATATCGGAAGGGGGAATTCAGAATAAGCAAGCTCACTGTCTTCGTTGGTGCTGCGTTCGTTACTTCGTTCGAACGGGAAACAGATTGCGGGCGTTCGTGTAGCGTTCGAGGGAGCGTTCGAACGGTGTCGGTAATTCTGGTTTTGCTGCTAGCCTCACACCCAGCCCATTTAGCTCCCCAAAGCCCATAAAACACATCCCAAATTAAATAATTAAATATTAAATTAAATATTAAACATTAAATAAAATATTTAAACCATTTACCAATTAAAATAAACAATTACCAACTTAAACTAAAATCATGCCTAAATTAAACCAATCACATACTAAACTAAAAGAAGATATACCAAATTAAAATCAATCATAACCAATTAAAGCCAATCATATATTTGACTTCCTAATCTAATAAGATACTTACCAATATAAAATATTTGTATTCCTAAACCAACAAAAAAAATATTACAACTTCCTAAAGTAAAATATTTTGTCCCCCCCTCAATCCTTTGATTTCCTTGTTTAAAACTAAATCATATCCTAATTTAATGCACAAATCCCTTCCCTTGTAAACCCTAGCCATTCTCTATATAAACAACCCCTAACCAAGGCCATTCCTCTCCTTCACACAACACAATTCACACCCAAGCTCTCTCGAAATTTCTCTAAACTCTCTCTACACACCCAAAACACATCCAAGAGAAAACACTTCATACACACACAAAAAGAAAACAAAGAAACCACCACAAGACCACCCTCCATAGCCGAACCCAAACTCACCCATAGCCGAATTCTAAAACACGCCAACAACCTCCTAGAATCCTTAAAAAAACAGTAACTTAGAAAACTACATAGATAACCTTAAAAATAATCACCTTTAATTGCACTAAGAACCCACACAACTTAGAATAGTTCTTTGAAAACATTGAACAGGTAGCCCGTGCAGTGAGCAGCAAAACATGAGCCGAATAGGAGCAGAACGGAGTTCGAACAATAAGCAAAGCAGCGAAGCAGTGAGCTAGGACATTGAACCAGCGGACCAGAAAAGTTGCGGAGCCTTACCCCCCCTTCGATCTTCGTGGAACGTGAGTCCGAGAGACGGCTTAAAAGGTTAGACCTGAGGGTATCTTTCACACTTGTTTTCCTTTTCCGCATTATTTATTAAGTATTCCTTGTATGATTGTAATGTTGAAATGTGTGTTGTGATTTTTGAGTATGTAAATATGCATGAATTATGAGATGTAATATGTTGTGGGCATTAGATGAATGAGAGATGTGTCAACTCTCGCGGTATATCGGATGGAAACCCGGACATAAATTTCATAGCCGATTCCGAATGGACGGTAATATGATCTGTACTCGGGCCACAACTCCACGTACCGCTTGAGTAAATGGCACCATCTCTCTTTCGTTGTGTTGCTTTTTGTTTATTTAGTTTTCTCTTGAATTCAATATATTGCTTATTTTTGTATGATTCAACTAAGCGCATGGGCTTAGTAAGTTAGTCCAAAGGTCCTCCATTTGTGAGACAAAGAGCCAAAAAGGCCACCTTCGTGACACTACTTCGCCGCGCCGGTTGATGTATGTTCGGTTGGACGCAAGATACGTTCAATCGAGCATACTTAGTTTGATATTATTATCTTTATTTTCGTATGTATAAGTCAATCGAGCGCATGGGCTTAGTAAGTGTGTTGTGAGATCCCCTATGGGGAGGGGCTAAAAGCCCTTTACCACGATGCTTTGCCGCGCCGGTTGACGTGTGTTCGGATTGGATGTAAGATGCGTTCAATCGGGCATACTTGGTTGATATGATTGGTTCTATTCTTGCATGTGTGATATGACGCGCATGGGCTTAGCATGTTGGTCTAAAGGTCCTCTCTTTGAGAGATCAAGAGCCCCAAAAGGTCACCTTTACGGCAGTGCTTCTCCGCGCCCTTTTATTTTCTGTTTATGTATTGCATCAGGTCCGTTTCCGTTCGAACGCGTTCACGAACGCAACTCGAACGCGCATGTGTTTTTGCCTTATTATGTGTCAGGTCTCGTATCCGTTCGAACGCGTTAACAAACGCCATACGAACGTGAGCTTTCTGTCTCATCTCCGTTCGAACGCGTTTACGAACGCTACTCGAACGTGAGCATTCTGTCTCGTCTCCGTTCGAACGCGTTTACGAACGCTACTCGAACGTGAGCATTTTGTTTCATTTCCGTTCGAACGCGTTTACGAACGCTACTCGAACGTGAGCATTCTGTTTCATTTTCGTTCGAACGCGTTTACGAACGCTACACGAACGCACACACACTGAACTGAGTCTGTCTTATTATATTCATGCATAATTGCCTATTAGTTGATCTTTCTTATGCAAATGTGTCACAATTATATGCTTGTGTCATGATAACATTTGAGTATTATTTCTTGCGGTATATCGGATGGAAACCCAGACGTAAATTCCGTAGCCGATTCCGAATGGACGGTAGTGCGGTCTGTACTTGGGCTACAATTCCACGTACCACTTGAAAAGTGCCCATATGTGTGCTTGTATGCTTACAATGTGTGCTTGTATGGTAATATGTGCGCTTGTGTTTTTTTCCTGAATGTGATATGCAAGTAAAGTTGTATGCCAGTTGCTATCTTGATATATGTTAGCATGCAAATAAATGTAAGATATATGTGAAATGCGTACATGAGTTTTATTTTACACATGAGAATTTAGAAGCATGATACTATTGGAAATAAGTGTTATTAAGCTTAGTTAAATTATTACATGAATCCTTTCATTACAAGTGACATAAGTAAGGGACCATTCCGAACCCAACGGTTTGAGGTCTTCCCTTGCGAGGGGTGAGTGCGGCCTTAAATCTTTGTCCCGGTTCACACCGGGTGGCGACTCCATGTTATGTAATCCTTCCTAACTAGGCCGCGAGCCTAGGAACGGCGTCGCCTCAGTTTCTGTGTCCTACAGTCTGGCGACTCCACTGGGGATGTGAGAATTGGCCCCGAAATATTGTCTTGTATTGAGTGGATTTATGTTTTAATTGGCCATGTCTATAGTGGATAAGTGAGGGTTTAATCAAGGGCACTTTGAGGCTAGGTAATGGTTTGGTGTCTTCCTTCATTCACTACCTTTCTAGAAGGAAAAGCTGTGAGGGCACCTATATGGCCATCTACTTGTAGCCTTTGTGATGGACTAATTTGGAGGACTCGTTGTTTATTCCTGACAACAAGCGATAAGAGCCTAAGAGGCTTGGGTATTTAAGTGAGCCTCGCTCCACCTTCCCTCTGGGGGATCTACAACGGGAAATCCATTTGACAGTCCGTCACACACCATAGCTCATTGGCACGTACCTTAGTGTATAAAAAGGGATACGCTCACTTGGTCGCTTGAACCCTTGAGTGGGGAGACCTAGTTGTGGGCTATCCTTCGCCAGTGAGAGCCTTTGTCCATACTCTTGCAAATCCACCCATAGACTGGTTTGTATGGTTAAAGTAGCAATTATTTCCTTGAGTATGTGCTTGTGGACCATCCTCATTTGGATGAAGTTGGACTATTGTCAGAAATGCGGGCTTGCTGGGCCATTTAAACTGGGGCAAGTTCGTACTGTATGACTATTAGGCCCAAGCTTCTGAAATGTTGATGGGCCATTATGAAAAAAATTATTATGTTTGCATCATCTTGCTTGTGTTTGGGAACATCGTTGTTTGGGTCCGTTTGGACCATTTGTCATGAGATATGGGCTTGTTGGGCCATTTAAACTGGGACAAGAACGTATCTTATGACGATTGGGCCAAAAGGCTTCTAAATAACAATGGGCCATTTTATGATTGTGTTCGGAATTTTATCATTTGGATTTAGTTGGGCTCTTTGCCATAAGACATGAACTCGTTAGGCCATTTAAACTGGGACGGGTTCACTCTTATGACAGTTAACCCGAAAGATTCTAAAATGATAATAGGCCGATTTGTTTGAGAATTTTATTTGATTTAATATATGTTATATATTTCTTATGCACGTCATGCATACATACATCATGTTAACCCTTGTGTTCTGAAAGCCATCATAGATTCCCGTTGGGTTAGAAAAAAGGGAAGACTCACCAAAATACCGAGAACAGACATGAGTGAATCAGATACTGAGGTATCCCGGATAGATCAGTTGGAAAATGGCTTCGCCAAGATTACTGAACAGTTGCAAGCCTTGACTACTGCCATGACTAATATGGCTATGCCCCGTGCCGGGGGAGATTATGAGAATGTAAGGCGCGAGGAGCCTCCGAATGGGTTGGGGGTGATATACCCGCTTTTGATGATGATAATGCAGAGTATGCAACAGACAGAGTAATGGGTCTCAGGCCGAGATACAGAAACTCAGGGAGCAGGTTGAATCCGTTACCCGCAAGATGAGGGGTAAGAATGAAGATTTGCTAGACTATGAGACAATGAAGTTCGAGGAGCAGTTGCCAGCGCAGTTTAAGATGCCGGATTTGGCTAAGTTCAATGGGAATGGAGATCCGAGGGTGCATCTCCGTCAGTATGTGTCTGTTATGAGTTCAGTTGGCCTGTCTCAGCGCCAAGTCCAAAAGATGTTCGGGATGTCACTCGAGGGGGCACCCATAGTATGGTACCATAACCTAGACAAGCAGGTTAAGGGAGATTGGAAGGAACTAGCTGATGCTTTTCTGAAGCAGTATGTTACAGACTTGGAGATTGATCTGTCACTCCGAGATTTGGAGAACACTAAGCAGAAGCCGGAGGAGAGCTTCAAAGAGTATGTAGACCGCTGGAGGAGCCAGCTTCTGAAGATGCAGACCCGGCCCTCAGAAAAGGACCAGATCAAAATGATCATCAAGGGCACCAAGCCCTCTATTTATGGCAAGTTGAGGAGGATGACTTCGATGATTACGGATTTCCGACAACTAAGGGAAACTGTCATGGATATTGAGGAGGAGGAAGCCGAGAACAGAAAGTTTTATGGACAGAACAAAAGGAATATTGGGGGACATTCAGGGACTATGCCTGCTACTGCTGAAGTCACTGCCATTAAGAACAGACGGTTTTCTAACCTTGGTAAGCCTCTTTCAAAGGTATTCGAAAAGCTGAAGGCGCATGGACTCTTAAAACCTTTGGAACCTAGGCCCATTCCAAATCCTGTGCCACCTCACATGAACTTAAACTTATACTGTCACTTCCACCAAGGAAAAGGCCATGACACCGACAACTGCACCCGCCTCAGACATGAAATCCAAAACCTCATCGATGCCCATACAATACCCGACCCAGAGAAAGAACAACCCAACGCACACAGAAATCCCCTGCCCAACTACATGATCAACTCTGGCCTACCCGAAACCCTTGTCCTCCAAACTCTCAACCACTCAGCTTCATAGGAGTAAGGGATAACAATGGTGAAGAACCATGGGCTGAAGAAGAAGGCACTATTGTTTCTCCTAGTTTATCTTGCACTTTTAAATAAAGACATTGATTTTGTTCGAACGTTTCCTCAACATTAATAAAGGCGATCATTTCATTTATCTACCTAAGACTATTACTTTCAAACTTGCAACATGAGTGTGTTCAATCTTGGTAATATGATACTCAGAACACGGGGAATCCTCGAATAAACAAGCAGGGGGCAGTGAGAGCATCAGACTTGGAAGGGAATTAGTTCACCAAGCCGATCAGCGTAGACAGATTAAAGCGGTGGCTTGCCTGAGAAAAGGAAGACTGAGCAGTCACCAAGAGAATTAGCAGAAGACCTAACCCGACGGGATAGGAACATTCATGCATGCATACACGTAACACATTTTGCATCCTTTTGTGTTGTTTTGTATTCACAGGTTTTAAAGAATAAGAAAAGCGGCAAAGAACAAGCTAATCAAAAACGGTAAAAAGCACAGTATCGGATTCAGGTAATGATTCCAGGGTCGAGGCCCATATCAGCAGTATCAGTCTGGGGAAGAAAGCCTCATAACAGTACAGTCCGGGAATAAAGCTCGGGAGGAATAAAGCCTCATATCAGCACAGTTCGGGAACAAAGCCCAGAGGAAGAAAGCCTCATATCAGTATAAGTTTGAGAACAAAGCTCAAAGGGGAAGAAAGCCTCATGACAAGTACAGTCCGGGAATAAAGCTCGGGAGGAATAAAGCCTCATATCAGCACGGTTCGGGAACAAAGCCCAGAGGAAGAAAGCCTCATATCAGTATAAGTTTGAGAACAAAGCTCAAAGGGGAAGAAAGCCTCATGACAAGTACAGTCCGGGAATAAAGCTCGGGAGGAATAAAGCCTCATATCAGCACAGTTCGGGAACAAAGCCCAGAGGAAGAAAGCCTCATATCAGTATAAGTTTGAGAACAAAGCTCAAAGAGGAATAAAGCCTCATATCAGCACAGTTCGGGAACAAAGCCCAGAGGAAGAAAGCCTCATATCAGTATAAGTTTGAGAACAAAGCTCAAAGGGGAAGAAAGCCTCATAACAGTACAGTCCGGGAATAAAGCTCGGGAGGAATAAAGCCTCATATCAGCACAGTTCGGGAACAAAGCCCAGAGGAAGAAAGCCTCATATCAGTATAAGTTTGAGAACAAAGCTCAAAGGGGAAGAAAGCCTCATGTCAGTACAGTCCGGAATAAAGCTCGGGAGGAATAAAGCCTCATATCAGCACAGTTCGGGAACAAAGCCCAGAGGAAGAAAGCCTCATATCAGTATAGTTTGAGAACAAAGCTCAAAGGGGAAGAAAGCCTCCTGTCAGTACAGTCCGGGAATAAAGCTCGGGAGGAATAAAGCCTCATATCAGCACAGTTCGGGAACAAAGCCCAGAGGAAGAAAGCCTCATATCAGTATAATTTTGAGAACAAAGCTCAAAGGGGAAGAAAGCCTCATGTCAGTACAGTCCGGGAATAAAGCTCGGGAGGAATAAAGCCTAATATCAGCACAGTTCGGGAACAAAGCCCAGAGGAAGAAAGCCTCATATCAGTATAAGTTTGAGAACAAAGCTCAAAGGGGAAGAAAGCCTCATGTCAGTACAGTCCGGGAATAAAGCTCGGGAGGAATAAAGCCTCATATCAGCACAGTTCGGGAACAAAGCCCAGAGGAAGAAAGCCTCATATCAGTATAAGTTTGAGAACAAAGCTCAAAGGGGAAGAAAGCCTCATGTCAGTACAGTCCGGGAATAAAGCTCGGGAGGAATAAAGCCTCATATCAGCACAGTTCGGGAACAAAGCCCAGAGGAAGAAAGCCTCATATCAGTATAAGTTTGAGAACAAAGCTCAAAGGGGAAGAAAGCCTCATGTCGGTACAGTTCGGGAATAAAGCTCGGAGGAATAAAGCCTCTCTCAACAGTTCGGGAATAAAGCCCGGAGGAATAAAGCCTCATCTCAGTACAATACACGAAAGATGCCGAAAATGGCGCTTTAAAAATAGAGCACGGTTCGGGAATGAACCAGGGGTCGCAGCACCTCACCACCAAATCAACGCAACTCAACACATGGTAAGTCAAGTGGCAGCTGGCGAGCCAGGTAAGTAGAAATGCATTGCATAACTTTGATAGGATTGTCACTGTTGCACATTACACAAGTCCCATCAAAGTGGGGGCAACTGTAGGCACTGCATTTTTACGCATGTGAAACCCGATGAGGAGTCTTATTTGGAGACAGCTACCTTTTGAGTCACGGATGCCGCGGGAAACGGATATCGGAAGGGGAATTCAGAATAAGCAAGCTCACTGTCTTCGTTGGTGCTGCGTTCGTTACTTCGTTCGAACGGGAAACAGATTGCGGGCGTTCGTGTAGCGTTCGAGGGAGCGTTCGAACGGTGTCGGTAATTCTGGTTTTGCTGCTAGCCTCACACCCAGCCCATTTAGCTCCCCAAAGCCCATAAAACACATCCCAAATTAAATAATTAAATATTAAATTAAATATTAAACATTAAATAAAATATTTAAACCATTTACCAATTAAAATAAACAATTACCAACTTAAACTAAAATCATGCCTAAATTAAACCAATCACATACTAAACTAAAAAGAAGATATACCAAATTAAAATCAATCATAACCAATTAAAGCCAATCATATATTTGACTTCCTAATCTAATAAGATACTTACCAATATAAAATATTTGTTTTCCTAAACCAACACAAAAAAAATATTACAACTTCCTAAAGTAAAATATTTTGTCCCCCCCTCAATCCTTTGATTTCCTTGTTTAAAACTAAATCATATCCTAATTTAATGCACAAATCCCTTCCCTTGTAAACCCTAGCCATTCTCTATATAAACAACCCCTAACCAAGGCCATTCCTCTCCTTCACACAACACAATTCACACCCAAGCTCTCTCGAAATTTCTCTAAACTCTCTCTACACACCCAAAACACATCCAAGAGAAAACACTTCATACACACACAAAAAGAAAACAAAGAAACCACCACAAGACCACCCTCCATAGCCGAACCCAAACTCACCCATAGCCGAATTCTAAAACACGCCAACAACCTCCTAGAATCCTTAAAAAAACAGTAACTTAGAAAACTACATAGATAACCTTAAAAATAATCACCTTTAATTGCACTAAGAACCCACACAACTTAGAATAGTTCTTTGAAAACATTGAAACAGGTAGCCCGTGCAGTGAGCAGCAAAACAGGAGCCGAATAGGAGCAGAACGGAGTTCGAACAATAAGCAAAGCAGCGAAGCAGTGAGCTAGGACATTGAACCAGCGGACCAGAAAAGTTGCGGAGCCTTACCCCCCTTTCGATCTTCGTGGAACGTGAGTCCGAGAGACGGCTTAAAAGGTTAGACCTGAGGGTATCTTTCACACTTGTTTTCCTTTTCCGTATTATTTATTAAGTATTCCTTGTATGATTGTAATGTTGAAATGTGTGTTGTGATTTTTGAGTATGTAAATATGCATGAATTATGAGATGTAATATGTTGTGGGCATTAGATGAATGAGAGATGTGTCAACTCTCGCGGTATATCGGATGGAAACCCGGACATAAATTTCATAGCCGATTCCGAATGGACGGTAATATGATCTGTACTCGGGCCACAACTCCACGTACCGCTTGAGTAAATGGCACCATCTCTCTTTCGTTGTGTTGCTTTTTGTTTATTTAGTTTTCTCTTGAATTCAATATATTGCTTATTTTTGTATGATTCAACTAAGCGCATGGGCTTAGTGAGTTAGTCCAAAGGTCCTCCATTTGTGAGACAAAAAGCCGAAAAGGCCACCTTCGTGACACTACTTCGCCGCGCCGGTTGATGTATGTTCGGTTGGACGCAAGATACGTTCAATCGAGCATACTTAGTTTGATATTATTATCTTTATTTTCGTATGTATAAGTCAATCGAGCGCATGGGCTTAGTAAGTGTGTTGTGAGATCCCCTATGGGGAGGGGCTAAAAGCCCTTTACCACGATGCTTTGCCGCGCCGGTTGACGTGTGTTCGGATTGGATGTAAGATGCGTTCAATCGGGCATACTTGGTTGATATGATTGGTTCTATTCTTGCATGTGTGATATGACGCGCATGGGCTTAGCATGTTGGTCTAAAGGTCCTCTCTTGAGAGATCAAGAGCCCCAAAAGGTCACCTTTACGGCAGTGCTTCGCCGCGCCCTTTTATTTTCTGTTTATGTATTGCATCAGGTCCGTTTCCGTTCGAACGCGTTCACGAACGCAACTCGAACGCGCATGTGTTTTTGCCTTATTATGTGTCAGGTCTCGTATCCGTTCGAACGCGTTAACAAACGCCATACGAACGTGAGCTTTCTGTCTCATCTCCGTTCGAACGTGTTTACGAACGCTACTTGAACGTGAGCATTCTGTCTCGTCTCCGTTCGAACGCGTTTACGAACGCTACTCGAACGTGAGCATTCTGTTTCATTTCCGTTCGAACGCGTTTACGAACGCTACTCGAACGTGAGCATTCTGTTTCATTTTCGTTCGAACGCGTTTACGAACGCTACACGAACGCACACACACTGAACTGAGTCTGTCTTATTATATTCATGCATAATTGCCTATTAGTTGATCTTTCTTATGCAAATGTGTCACAATTCATATGCTTGTGTCATGATAACATTTGAGTATTATTTCTTGCGGTATATCGGATGGAAACCCAGACGTAAATTCCGTAGCCGATTCCGAATGGACGGTAGTGCGGTCTGTACTTGGGCTACAATTCCACGTACCACTTGAAAAGTGCCCATATGTGTGCTTGTATGCTTACCATGTGTGCTTGTATGGTTAATATGTGCGCTTGTGTTTTTTTCCTGAATGTGATATGCAAGTAAAGTTGTATGCCAGTTGCTATCTTGATATATGTTTAGCATGCAAATATAAATGTAAGATATATGTGAAATGCGTACATGAGTTTTATTTTACACATGAGAATTTAGAAGCATGATACTATTGGAAATAAGTGTTACTTAAGCTTAGTTAAATTATTACATGAATCCTTTCATTACAAGTGACATAAGTAAGGGACCATTCCGAACCCAACGGTTTGAGGTCTTCCCTTGCGAGGGGTGAGTGCGGCCTTAAATCTTTGTCCCGGTTCACACCGGGTGGCGACTCCATGTTATGTAATCCTTCCTAACTAGGCCGCGAGCCTAGGAACGGCGTCGCTCAGTTTCTGTGTCCTACGCTTTCGCAATTTACTTTTACGCACAATACTTTTCTTTCTTTAATTTTCAGTTTTTAATTTTCAGTAATGAGGAGGTAATTCCCCTTTGCTGGGGTAAAAGGTACAACTTTTATTACTAATATTTAGATTAATCTCTCTTAATTATAATATATAAACTAGTTAAAACCTGACTTAACGAGGATACCGCCATATTGGTCGGTTGGTAATTATTTAAATTGGTTTTAACCTGACTAAACTGGATACCGCCTGATTGGTCGGTTGGTAATTAATTATTAATTTGACTTAATCTGGATACCGCCTATATGGCTGGTTGGTAATTATCATACAAAGTTAATATATTATATTAAGGGAGATATCTAAAATAGAAGTAATAAAAGTGGATCATTTTACCTCATCATTTTCTTTTATTGTACTTTTACTTTATTTACTTTTCAGCAATTTACTTTCAGCATTTACTTTTCAGCAATTTACTTTCAGCAATTTACTTTCAGCAATTTACTTTTCAGCATTTAATTTTCAATATTTAATTTCAGCATTTACTTTCCGTCATTTACTTTTCAGCAATTTACTTTATGTCTTTTATTTTATTTAAGTTTTTACTAGCCCTAATTATGTGTCGTAACTAAGTTAGTTATACAGGGTTGTGATGAATTCTAATATCACCGGTTTATAAGGGATTATTTTATAGTTTGGGTAATTTAAAAGTTTACTTATCAAGTCTTAAGCTTAATGCTTCTTGTTGTCTGATCACCAATAAGATTGATGTGGTAAATCTAAAATAAACTTGACAAAGGAATTTTAGGTTTCAACCTTAGACTTAATAACCCACGATCTTCCTTGAGGATATATAACCCTTTAAATAAATTTCCTTATAGGATAGACATATACCTGTCGGGCGGGGGTAGCCATAATTGGAACTTAAACTTAATGAATCCAGATAATTTGGTTGACATAGACATATGGTTCAATTGGGTTAAACTGGGTATTTGCGTCTGACCATCGACAGAGGCTTTTGCATAATTTCGTGTTCCAGGTTAGTAAACTGATTTATTACACAAACATAAAATAATCACTTCATCTTTTAAAAGATATTAAAATGATTCACAACCCTAGATCTTTGTGTCTTTTGTTATTTTCCTTAGTATTTTCTTTTGTCTTTTTATTTATTTAGCAAATCTACAATCAACCAAATCAATCAAGCAATCATTTTATTCTCCCTCAATTAGATATCTGTAAATACATAGTATCAATAATTAATAACAACAATAGGAATTAAGTCCTCGTGGGATCGATATTTTTATAGTACTGAACGATACGTACGCTTGCGTTATACGTGTGTGTTTACGCCGGTCACTACCCAATTCTCCAGAAACATTCAGTCTCAATAATACTACGACTAGAGATATTAAATGATTAAACCGTTCATGGATTAATACTGTATCATATCTTATTAATCCGGTACTAATCATATGGACTTTTATCATTTATATATCCAAGTAATCCAATTACAAAATGATAAAAGAGCAATTTCCTTTGTCACATAGTTAATTTGTACAAAAACACCATGTCTTTTACAAATAGTGATGCTATGGGTCATAATTGTCCAACAATCTCCCACTTGGCCTATAGCCAATCACTCAAGTGTCCATCACCTGAACTATGTACGGGTTGCTCAAACTTTTGCTGAGAAATAGCTTTTGTCAGCGGATCTGCAAGGTTATCCTCTAAAACGATCTTTTCGATCTTGACATCGCCACGATGTATGATCTCACGAATCAGATGAAACCATCGAAGCACATACTTGGATCATTGATGAGACTGTGGTTCCTTAGCGTGTGTTGTAGCCCAACTCAACTGCTAACAGAACTACGTCTAATCCAATTAGGAATTTATAGATCCAAAATGCTTCTTTTGCTGCCTCAGCTGAAGCAATGTATTCCGTTTTTGTTGTTGAATCGGCAATAGTATCTTGCTTGGAAGATTTCCAGCTCACTGCTCTATTGTTCAAACAAAATATGTACCCTGATTGCGACTTAGAGTCGTCTTTATCGGTTTGGAAACTTGCAACGGTGAACCAAGTCACCTCAAGTTCTCCTTCTCCATAGACTAAAAATGCATCCTTAGTTCGTCTAAGATACTCGAGGATGTTCTTTACATCAATCCAGTGACCATCACATGGATCGGCCTGATTGCGACTACATATGCTCAAAGCATATGAGACATCAGGTCACATACATGTCATGGCGTACATGATCGATCCGAATGTAGAAGCGAACGGGATCCGATTCATTGAATCTCTCTCATCTTGAGTTTTAGGACACATGTTCTTAGATAGAGAGATGCCATGTGACACCGGAAGCAGCCCCTTCTAGGACTGATCCATGTTGAATCTCTTCAATAATTTGTCAATGTACGTGCTCTGGGAGAGTCCAAGCAGCTTTATGGATCTATCCCGGTAGATCCTTACTCCCAGAATAAAGGCTGCTTCTCACAGGTCTTTCATGAATAATTTTAATGAAATTCAATCTTTCACCGATTTTAATATGGGAATGTCATTGCTAAGAAGCAATACATCATCAACGTATAGGACAATCATTGTCAGTGCGCTCCCACTAACCTTCTTATATACACAAGAATCATCTTCATTTTGAATGAAATCATATTCTTTTATGATCTCATCAAAACATTGGTTCCAAGAACGCGATGCTTGCTTCAATCCATAAATGGATCGATTTAACTTGCAAACCTTGTTTGCATGTTTTGGCATGACAAAACCGTCAGGCTGTTGCATATAAACATCCTTCAAAAGGTTTTCGTTAAGGAAAGTGGTTTTGACGTCCATCTACCATATTTCATAATCGAAATATGCAGCAATTGCAAGCATTATCCGAATGGATTTAATCATGGCAACACGTGAAAAAGTTTTGTCGTAATCGACACCATGTCGTTGACGATACCATTTCGTTACAAGCCTAGCTTTGTACGTTTGTATGTTGCCATCCATGTATGTCTTCATCTTGAAAACCCATTTACAACCAATAGGCTTAACGCCTTCTGGTGCATCAACCAGTGTCCAAACTTGGTTGGTATACATGAAATCCATTTCGGACTTCATGGCCTCTTTCCATAAAGCGAAGTCGATACCTTGTATCGCTTCCTCATACGTAGTCAGCTCATTATCCTCAATAAGATTAATATCTACATGAGGTGAGATCAGAAACTCATACCTCTCAGGTTGTTTTCTGACTCTCTCCGACCTACGCGGTTATTGTGTATTAGAATATTGTGGTATAATCTCATCCCTGATGGACTGTTCGTGTTCCGTGAGGGGGTCGGTGCCAGGAACAGTATCACTCTGATTTTCATCGAGTTATACTTTCCTCCCACTTACCACTGCATTTATGAATTCCTTTTCGAGGAAAGCTGCATGGAGAACAACAAATATTTCGTTCTCTTGTGGGTTGTGGAAATATTATCCTTTGGTTTCCTTAAAATGACCAATTACAAATAGACACTAATCCGATTTGGGTTATAGTTTGGTATCATCCAAACATTTAACATATGCCCATCATTCCCAAATCTTCAGGAATGAAAAACCCGGTTTCTTTCCTGTCCATATTTCATATGGATTCTGTCCAACAGACTTTGTCGGAACCTTATTCAAAATAAGTATTGCACTGTTAAATGCGTATCCCTAGAAGGAAATTGGTAGCTCAGTGCGACTCATCATTGACCTTACCATCTCCAACAAAGTTTGGTTTCTCCGTTCGGACACACCATTCAATTGAGGTG
Source organism: Zanthoxylum bungeanum (assembly GCA_019454045.1). Classification (NCBI taxonomy): domain Eukaryota; kingdom Viridiplantae; phylum Streptophyta; class Magnoliopsida; order Sapindales; family Rutaceae; genus Zanthoxylum; species Zanthoxylum bungeanum. The sequence goes on along the minus strand of SKCR01010911.1, from coordinate 59,626 downwards.
TTCCTGGAGGAGTCCACTGTGAGAGAATACCATATTCTTTCACGTAATCTTGAAAATCATTGCTTAAGTATTCTCCATCACGGTCTGACCGTAATGTTTTAATACTTTTGCCAGTCTGTTTTTCTACTTCGTATCGAAACTCTTTGAATTTCTCAAAAGTTTCTGACTTGCGTGTCATAAGATACATATAACCATAACGCGATGCATCATCCTTAAAGGCTACAAAGTATTCATATCCACCTCTAGCTTGGCTAGACATGGGCCTACATACGTCACTATGAATGAGGGCTAATAGTTCGGTGGCACGTACACCTTTACAATTAAAAGGTGTTTTAGACACTTTGCCTAATAAACAAGATTCGCAGACATCATATGAATTAGGATCAAATCTATCCAGGTATCCAGTCTTCGAAAGTGTGGATATACGAGTCTTGTTAATGTGTCCCAAACGACAATGCCATAGATAAGTTTCATCTGTGTTACTCAATTTGAGCCTTTTATTTGTCATATTATATGTTTGAGATTCATTTATATTCAAAATATAAAGACCATTATTAACATCTGTTGTAAATATCAAAATGTCATCTTTATATACAAAACACTCAGTGTTCCGGAATACAAAGGTATACCCGCATCGGGTTAAACAAGATACATAGATGATGTTTCTTAGTCAAACTAGGTACAAAATAATAGTCACTTAATGTAATTACATGCCCCAAGGGCAGATACAAAACATAGGTCCCAACGGCAAAAACAGCGACTCTCATCCCGTTTCCGACTCATAGGTCGAGCTCATCTGAAGCCAGTATCCTGCTAATCAGTAAATCCTGCACATCAGTACATATGTGAGTACCACATCCAGAATCAAAAATCCAATTTTTAAAACTAGTAGTGGACATGTTTATAACAAACATACCTGAAGCCGAAGCCTTGCCCGCCTTCACTTCCTTCATGTATGCCTCACTCACGACAGTCACGCTTCCAGTGACCCCGTTTGCCACAGTGTAGGCAGACATCTTGGGATATATCCTTAGTCTTCCCAGAAGACTGTGATGATTTAGCCTTGCCTTTTTTCTTCCTTTTTCTTCACACCCCCAGAAGCCTTTGGCCAAGCCTTGGCCTTCTCGGATGTCGAAGTAAGGTACGCCTCACGTTTCTTGCCCTTCAGAAGCTCTGGCTCTGCCTTCTTGAGCATAGTCATCAACTCTCCAAGAGTCTTCTATTGGTTCATCATATTGTAGTTCATGATGAACCCGCCCTAGCAGTCGGGAAGAGACTGTAAGATCAAATATATAGAAGTCTCGGCCTCAAAGGTTATGCCCAGCTGACCTAGCTGTTCGATGTCAGCAATCATCTGCGACATATAGTGCTTGACAGATGTACCCTCTGACATACACGAGCGAAATATCTTCTTTTGCAATTCGTACTTCTGAGATCTAAGGTTAGATCTGTGAAGATCCTTCAATTTCAACATCATACTATAAGGATCCAATCCTTTGTTCTGACGATGAAATTGAGGAGTCATTGTGGCAAGCATTACGGATTGAGCGCTAAAGTTATCATCACGATGAGTCTTCCAAAGCTCATGCTCTACTATTTGCTCAACTGCGGGCTTAGGCCCGAGAGGTCTTTCTATAACATAGAGTAACTTCTCAGATCCCAGGACTATCCTGAGATTCATTTCCCAGTCTGGAAAATTGGAGTCGTTAAAGACATTATCGCCTATGATGATGTCTCTAACGCTAATCTTTCCAGCCATCTCGATTGCAATAGTCCAACTATCCAATCAACGATATCAGGTACACTCAAAATGTAATGGTTACTATAGTCAAACTATATAACCAACTACAAGTGGAGTAGTGTCTTGTACAATCTAACTATTCAAAGAAAGCAATAAAACAATATTAGTCCAACTAATATATTTATAACGACGATAAATAAAATAAAAGAGCGCGTATTAGCAAGTATTAAACGAAATTGTAAATTTAATAATGGCCTCCCACTATTTTTCGGCGAGCCTCTAACCTCTGTTGAGTACTCGGGAAACCAAGTTTCCTAGTGGGCTAGGATCCCGTCAAATAACACATAACCATGACTTTGGCCAACAAGCTGTATGAAACTTAACTAGGTAGATCTCTAAGATCAATTGGATCCCATCCAATTCCTAGATCTGGTAGGTGGACCTCCAAGTCCAAAACATATATCCAATATATCATCCTAATCTTTTCCTCTGAATCAACTAAGCCTTGGCTTTGGCTCAACAAGCTTAATGATTCTAGTTAAGTGTGACCCATTGACAGTGGGAAAGCTTCATAATCCACGTCAATGTACAGAAGTGACCTTGAGTTTGGCCAACAAGTCACAACTGCCCAAGACATGCGATATATAACAAAGCTTTTGTGGTTCAAACACATCCGCGATGGACAATGATCTTGACTTTGGCCAACAAATCAAAGCCAATCTTGGATCTTGAGAAAGAACCACTCAATGGAAGGAAAAATGCTTAATATAGTAGTGAGGGTTTTTCGCGTAAATTGGCTACCAATTTATTATCTTTGATTAGGTCTCATCATACACCCTTAAACATGCATTCTAAAACCATAATAAGGCGCGATAAAATTTAATAATGATATGCGGATGGATATATAATACAATTTGTTCCTAGAACAAATCTCTCTTTTTCCTCTCTCCTGCTAGCACTTTACATTCTTCTACCCAATTACATAATACATAAAGAAACCTCATTTATATTGAGGGGAATTGGTGAGAAGATAAATACAAAGAGATAAGGAGGTGAAAGACTGGACACGCATGTCCAATTTAATAAATTCTGAATTTACAACAATTTCCAAAATTGCCCCCACCCATCTAATATCCATCCGATATACATTATTCATACAAATACATCCAAGTATTCACACAAAGCATGCTTTCAATCAATCTAATTCAATTAATTGATCTTTAGTTAGTGACCATCCAATGTTCATACAACGATTTGATTTGCGCGAGTCCAACTCGTTTAAGAATAAATACTCAAAGTAAATATTCTTGAATTATATTGAACTACAATTTTAAATCCAATTTAAATTGTGTCCAATACTAATTCATATTTAATTCCAAATTAAATAATTACACTTATAATAGTGCCTTTTAGACTTGGATTCCAAATCCAATCTAAATGGGTGTCAAAGGCCCAATTAGTATACAATACTATTCAATTAAAGTCCAATGGGCTTTCAATTAATTCTTTAGGCATGGGCTTGGGCCATAATGGATCAAACCCAAAATGCCAAGGCCAAATAGGAATCACCCTATGCCAAAAATCAATTTATGCCCATTAGGCCCAATTAAATTTTTTAAAGGCCCAAAAGTCATATTTGGACTTTATGGAAATGGTTTTAGGCCCAAATGGATCCAACCCAATTGTCCAAAACCAAACTTGGCGCAACCAAGCCCATTAGCCCAAATATAACAAGTTAGCCAAATCCAATTTTAAAGACTAATTTATATTAACATAATATTTCAAATATCACATTAATTTTAATTAAAGTATAATTAACATAATTAATATATTAATCTAATATTTCCAAAATATTAATTAATCAAATTAATCATGCTTAATTCTCAAATTCATGTCCAACACAAAATTGAGGCAAAATCAATTCATCCAACAACATGCTCAACTCACGGCAATAGCAAGAAATAACACTCAATTTGATTTCAATCCAATTAAATCAAAATACAAGATTTATTTCATGCTTTTAACATATCCAATTGTCAAATTTCAAAAAAATCACCATGAGCATATACTAGGGTACATTCGGCCATGATAAGGTATTTGGGGAAATTTTGATCCAATCAATTTTCTCAAATCCAATGATGAACAAATCTAATTTATCATCATCTAAACATATCAATTTGGTAAAATCATGCTCCAAGCAAAAATACCCAAATTAAAGTATATAAACCCTAGAAATAAAATCAAATTTACCTGGCTCTGATACCATTGTTAGTGTCCTAGACATGCCAAGGAACTCTAAACAAGATTTATGTGTGAATAAAATCAAAATAAGTTACAGAAGACTTACATTGAACGGATGAGAAATTCAAAAGTTTCTTTGTATGTTGGAAGCTCCAAGCTTTAAGAATGAATTCCAAATCAATGGTGAGTTTCCCTATCACCTTTCTTTAACTCCAAAAGTACTAGCATGAAAAAATTTGAAAGAAAATTTTCTCCTCCAAGGAGATGAATATTCGGCCAAATAGAGGAAGGAGGAAGAGAGAGCTTTTTGATATTTTGTTTTACAAAAACTAATACTCAAGTTGACTTCCAAAGTTGTGTATATCTTTTCCAAAAAGCAAGTTGTGTTTCCAAAGTTGGTGTTTGAGAGAATTAAATGAATTAATTATTTTTCCCAACTACTTCCATCACATATCAAACACTTGATGCATGTTGTGGGTCCCACCTCTTTAAATTCAAAATTCAAGTTGGCTTACACAATACACTTGGGCCCGATTTTGTATAATCCGACTAAATGAATTTTCCGTTGCGATGTAATTAAATCCAATTTAATTAAATAATAATGCCTAGTAAAATTATTACGAAAGTCGCTTACGAATTAATTCCAATTTAATTTGTTCGCCGAATTAAAATCCAATTTTAATTCCGCATTGAAATCCAATTTCAATTAATATATCCAATATATTATTTAATCGATTAATTCCAAATTAATCGAGCTCTCTCTTCTATGTAAATTTAATCCCAGATAAATTCTTACCGCAATTAATCCCAGATTAATTTTCTCTCTCATAATTAATCCCAGATTAATTTTGTTCGAGTCAAATATCATTGGTGAATCTTTGGGAAGCTACCCAAGAGATCCATGGATATGTTGGCCGTAAATATGGTCATCGGATTATCCGAACACGTGTGTACCCCATACCACGTTCTTACCGATTTACAAGACATGGTTGGCTTCTAGCAAAGCACCGTGCCTACCCAATTCTCCAGAAACATTCAACGAGGAATATATAATCTGTATCAGGCGTAGCATACTATGTATTGTGTAATTCGATCCAGTATCAGATGTCACATGCTAGGCCTGGGGCTGGAATTGCGTCTGCTCTGTACGAAACATATATCGAATCATCAGCAACTAGTCTCTGTAATCGGATAATCATGACTTAGTCATACTATCCCGATAGCTGCAGCATTTAAGAGTACTAGTTCTGTATCCTACGTGAACATCATCTTCATATGACTGAAGTGATACTTCCAACTTGACATCACACCCAATACACTACGATTCTCAGTAAACCCAGAAGAGGCATACACAGAACTTGTTAAAGCTCCGGACGACCAGAATCAAAGTATACTGATTATCGCAAGTATTAGTGATGCAAGTCTTAGGTTAAGACCACATACACCTACCCTGATTCGGATTCCCATAGACACATAGTCATATTACCAATGGGATTCCGAGTGGTCTATCCAGAGCGAAGCTATTCCCGGTCCAACGGCTAACAGAACCTCTTATCACACTTGCATAAGTATCCAATACTTAAATATATAAGAACTATGTCTTTAAGCTTCCATAACACGCACAAGTATAATACTAGTCTATTCCGCATTATCGATGTCCAGTCTCGATAATACTACGACTAGGGATATTTAATGATTAAACCGTTTGTGGATTAATATTGTCTCATATCTTATTAATCTGGTACTAATCATATGGACTTTTATCATTTATATATCCAAGTAATCCAATTACAAAATGATAATAGAGCAATCTCCTTTGTCACATAGTTAATATGTACAAAAACACCATGTCTTTTACAAATAGTGATGTTATAGGTCATAATTGTCCAACATGTGGAACATAACAGACTCAGCGGAACGAATCCAGCCCCGAGCTGGTGGAACATAACAGACTTGGAGGAACGAATCCAGGCCCGAGCTGGTGGAACATTTGAGACTTACGCGAGGGAAAATTTTCAACCTCTGATGCTCTGTAAATCCCGGCGCGGGTGTCCCCTTGCCAAGCATCGGTGAAAAACAAAAATGGAACAAGATAAAGTTAACAAAATGGAGATGACTTAGCACATACTCCACATAAACCTGAAAAGAATAACAACTCGTGTGCCCCAAGGCAGCGTCATGGTGCCTCCCAAAACACAATTCTGAATCTTACAACTCAACGTCCCGGCTAGCCGAGCTACGGATCGGTGAGCGGCCGAGACCCTGAGGGTAGAAACCTCCTCATGCTGGGCGGCTCTGGAGTCTACAAGCACTATAAGGGCATAAACCTCCCCATGCCATGCTCCTCTTGATCCGAAGCGGTTAGGTAGATTCCCCACGGGGGAAGAAGACACGTCGTGTGCGCCATCCCTTATTTGTTTCTCAACGGGACTCACCAGCCGACTCGTAGGGGAAGAAACCTCCCTGGGTCCGGTTTACCCGAGACCGTAATGGTCATGGAGGCTATTCGGCCGTCCCCATGCGACGTGGTCCGATGGTTCTCGGTGGGATTCACCAGCCAACTCGCAGGGGAAGAAACCTCTCTGGGTCTGGCTTACCCGAGCTGCTCCTCAAATATGTGAGTCATGAGGTAGTAACGCTCCGGCCTCGGGGTTTGATAATGACACCTCGCAGGGGAAGAAACCTCTCGCGTTTTTCCCATATGTACCCCATCCATTGATGCGTTCTGGATCCTCAAAGGTGAATGAAGCCAGGTCATGACACTTCCACACGGGGGTTTGATAATCACACCCGGGATTGGCGTGCCACGGCTTGGTGCCCTTACCGACTGCCGATCACCCCTTCGCATTGAGCACATCCCATGAATATTGAACACGACTTTCTCATTCAATTATTAAACAAGTAAAGTGGACAAGCTTTAAAATTCAAAAGAGAGAGTCATGTTTATATTCATGGGATCTACCGCCATTCTTACAACTCTTTGTGGGTCATTTCACGAGAGGCTCTATAATAATTTTCTGATCTTGGTCGGGTCATCCAATGACTTCGCAGTTCGAAGAAAAAGGTCTATTGGAAATATTTTCTCAGTATCTCGGAGTTCCAAGGTTTCTTGAGTCGGGAACCGTCCAACTGCTCTAAAAGATAGGTACTCAGTCTTACTATCTCCACCACTTTGTACGACCCTTCCCATTTGGCGCCTAATGAACCTTCTTCGGGTCTTCAGGTATTCAATGCGACCCTCCTCAAAGCCAAATCCCCAGGGAGAAATGACCGAGCCTGAACTTTCTTGTCGTAAAAATGAGCCATTCTCTGCTGATAGACAGCCACTCTCATAGCCGACTTAAATCATTTTCCCAGTTCACACTGGGTGGTGACTCCATGTAATTTCTCCGGTTTAGTTCCCACGTGGGCTATTCCGTTCTCTCGACTAGGCCGCGAGCCTAGAACAGCGTCGCCGATTTCTGTGTCCTACAGGGGTTTAACGGACTTATGACCCGGCTCTATTTATGAGATATTCGTGAAGGGCTATATCCATATGTAATGACTATATCGATGTACACCGAAGTTGTTCATATTTTATTTTTCATCTACGGTAATGTGAGTTCAACTTCGAGTATTTAGTGGAATAACGCAGAGTTAATAATTTGTAATATTTAATTAAAGAGTTTAATTATTATTTCGGGATTATTAGAGCTCAGAACCGTAATTCTATTTGGTCCCCATGCTAGCTCGAATAATTGTAGCAAACCTAATATAACTAGATTGTCTAATAATATGCTCACATTATATTTATATATTATTAATGAGATTAAAAATATTTTTTTGTCACAAATGAAAACTATGTTAAATTAGTTTAACTTAATGTTTTCCAGAATTTTTTGATTATGAGATAATCATGTTAATAACAATTATGAGATAATTACTACAACATAATTGAAGGTAATTAATTCGTTATTAAGATAATGATTTTTTATTTACCTTGGAGACAAAGGCATATGGCTTACCATGCTCTCCAATTTATTATGTCTATTAGGTGGCATATGACACCTAATGACTTTGTCATTAGCTAAACAATTCTTATGCTTTGGTATTGCCTTCACATTAATGTGTTTGCCATTGCAAGAAAGCATTAGATGCTTAATGACAAAGTCGTTGTCTTTAGCTTAATATTTCTTATGCTTTGGTATGGCATTCACATTAATGTGTTTTCCATTGCAAGAAAGCATTAGATGCTTAATAGCAAATTTAGTTGGCTTGTGTAAGAGAATATAATCTATACCATCTCTCCTCACTTGTAAGAGTTACAATTTCCATTCATTCACACAACTGCAAAGTAGAGAAAAGTGAGAGAGTTCAAGCATTCACAATTGCTGTTCGGCTACAACAACGGGAGAAGGCAAAGAAAATTTTAAGGGTCCATACCGGAGTCGGTGCCCACATTAGCAACTTCCGCTATGCTAAGGAAAGTCGTTTCCTACACGGATATCATTCAAATCCAGCCATACATGGGACAAGTCTGGCTGGATATCATTCCCAGATTACACAACAAGCAGTATATCATGCATATTAATATTGACAAGATAAATGAACTAAATCCATGTGGCATAATTATCTAAGATGAAACAAATAAACATGCATAGATTAATGGTAACAAGAAAAACATAAAAAATAACTAAACATGGGATTAACTAGAGAAAGCAGTAAAGATGGTCTAAGATGCTCATGGGTGGCTGGATGTATGTGCATGTCCAGCCGAACATAGTGTTAGGGTTGGTGCTCAGAGCGCCAATTTCTATTTGTATTTCCCTGTAAATACTTATGTAAATATTTTATTATGAATAAAATGAACAGTTTCTTTAATATAACTTCTTTTTATATGGTAAAAACGTAATTGACCTTAGAATGATTAGTTATGATACAGTTGTAAAAACGTCACAACTGACATTAAGTTGTATCATAACAGTATCATTTCTTAAATTGTTCCTAGTCAAGGTTTACATTACTTGGTCAGTAAGTAAACCCGTTGAAACCAGTACATGTCGTATATTAGAATCTTGGATTCCAATGGTTGATTCTCAATGAACCATGAGTCTTAGAGACTCGTATAGACATATAGATGTTTATATCGGATAAATATTTAACGACTCACCGAAGATTCTTAATGGATGGTACACTAACATCAATAAGAATCTTTTCGGGTTGAGTAGCATAATGATTCTTTGACTTGAGATACCACTGTGGATATATGAGATATCCTCCACACTTTGATGGCAGTCACATCATCGATCTATTTGGGTCAGACCTCTGTCTGTTCGTTGGGTGTGAACAGATCCTCCTGTGTGTCTCAAGAAAGGATCCGTCAACTTTGTGTAGAGAGCATATATATTCAATATGGGATTAGCAATCTGTTAAATCCATGGGCCTGTGGTACACTATAGAATTACGTTCTAAGTGTTATTAAGTAATTGCTAATAGAAACGTCGATAGAATTATCCCTAGAGAGATTTGACGCTTATATCTATATCTCTGGAATAATCCAGATACATGTGACGAATGGATTATATGTATATAATGACCTCGACATGTATAGTTCAACGATTTTATCTATGGTCGTCATAATTTATTGGTGCGTACGAAATTGGATTTTTGATGGATATGCCTGAACTTAGAGAGGCTCACTTAATGAAATATACTCTAGAGCACTAACCGTTATGAATAATATTGATTATTTATAAATCGTTTAACTGTTAAATGGAAAAATACATTGATAAGGGTTTTTCGATCATTTCCTAATTAATGTGTATTTGTATTTAATATATGATTTTATTAAAATACACATTAATTAATTGTCAAATTATGATATTTGACATATATCATTAATATATGTATTTGGATTATTTAAAGTAAATATAATACATATATTTAGATATTTATATTTAAGTAATTATTTAATTGTTAAATAATTAAAGTAATTGAAATACAAAATATCTAATGTGATATTTTAATTAGGAAATGATTAAGTGTAAATATTTTGTTAGGGTTGGTGCTCAGAGCGCCAATTTCTATTTGTATTTCCATGTAAATACTTATGTACATATTTTATTATGATTAAAATATTTCTATTCTTCCTAGCTATAACATATATTGTCTTCATGTTTTTATACTCTTTTAGTTTTCGTTTGGAAGCTTAAATGAAAGATGTATGCATGTATGTAATTAAAGTAAGCTTGTTAAGTGTTAATAAGCTCTCTTTTAGTCATTAGATGACTTGGTTGTCATTCTAGAGTTTTTAGGCCACTCATTGATAACCTATAATTTTTCTTGAGTTGTTTTAAAGTAGTGAGACTTGTTTGGTGTTGTAGAGATTAGATTAAAATTTTGTAATGAAATAATTTTGGTTAATTTTATTAATTTTAAAAATTAAGATTTTAACCTAAACCAAAATTGGGGCTTTTCATATATCTGTTGTATTTTAATGTATATGAGATATATGAATCACTTTGGTAATGATTGGAAATCATCTAAGCTTGTTTTGACAAACTAGTTTTGGGGCAGTTGTGGAACCCCTAGGGTCGGATCGGTGCCCCGGGCAGCGAAAATGGGTCTAACCCATAGATATCAAGGATATGTGTATTTTAAAATATTTTTATGTAAAATAACATTCCGATACGAGTCCGTTAGAAAACAAATGGGACCCAATCGGAGTCCGAAAACTCCGGAAAGGAGAAAAACAAGTTTTAGTATGAATCAGGTCTGGGAGTCACGATGCAAGTCTTGGACGTCGCGACACCACCCAAAATACCGAGAGCATGCTGAACGTGAACGTCGACGCATCGCGACGCGGGAGTCTGGGATTCCTGAAGCGTAGCTCTGTGTCGCGACACGAAAGGTTTGTGTTGCGACGCAGATCAGACAGTGAGTGATTTTTCATTTCAAAACATTACTAAACACTTCCAATTTTCTCCCAATACTTTAAATACACTTAAAATCCAAACTTCATAATCACCATCAATACATTTTTTACAACTAGCATACATGTATTCTAAATACTTATATGCATTTGTTCGAATCTAATCACAAATAATTTTAGAATCCCAATTAGACATGTCTCATGAACAATTCTAGTTCACCTAAAGGTGGTTAAGTGAATCTAGAATGGATAGCTCTAAGCTTTAATCTAGAGTTACAAACTCTTATTAATTGTTTCATGTCCAACATGAACATCTTTGACCTAATACATAAACATGTTGTGTTTATACTTCTAAAGTATCATAACATAATTGATTAGCCTTATTTCAACATTAAGTTATGTGATCATGCATCTAATACATAAATAAACATAGCTTAGGAGAAGATCAAACATTACCTAGTAAGCTTGATGCAAGATCCAATCTACTTTTCATTTGTTGAAATTATTGGAGAACCTCCAAGGTGTGCAAACTTGACTTCTAGATCCAACCTTGATTTCCAATGCTAACAAGCTTCAATTCAAGATCTAATCTTGATTTCTCCTAAATGAAATGTATTAGAGACCTCACAAGCTTCTCTAAACAATTCTCTAACTTAGGCTAATCTCTCAAGAATAACTTGTGTATAGCTTACTCAAGCTTTTGCTTATGCTTGTACTTGTAATTAAAACCCTCATTAAGCTTGCTATTTAAAGCAAAACTTAGGTAATTTTTAATTAATAAAAGTTGTAATCAACTTTTAAGTGGTCTTAATCCAATTTTTCCAAATATGTATAATTAGGTGTGACTAATATCCATTGTCTCCCACTTTGATTTAATCCAATTAAATCAAGCCAAGGATTAAGAAATGGATTAGTTAAATATTTTCCAATTTAATTTAATCCAATTAAATCAAGCCAAAAACACCTATTATTACATACTTATAATTACCATAATATCCTCAAATGGTAGAGATAATTATGATTTTATAATTAAGCCCTTGTGTAATTATTGAATTAATCCAATTAGGTCAAAGTAAATAATCAATGTTATCCAATAACACTTGATTATCTTAGTTGATAATTATAATATCGAATATTATTTTTTATAAAAAATAATCGGCTACCCAAGTGCTCAATGAGTACACTTCATTTTGGGACTCTCTAAGTTCAGACACGTTTGTCATATAAGACTAGCTAATATGTACGCAATTCGGCCACCTTCGAATTCACGAAGAACACGAACGACCTTTCTGAACTATACAAGTTGAGGTCATCACATATGTTTAACAACCCCTTTGTTGTAGGCTATCCGAGTTGTGCTTAGGAAACATAGAATACACCATCAAGTTTCCAAGGCGCACATCTCATATCGACATGTCCATGATTCTTTACAACTGATGTGATCCACCCTAGGTGATCAGCATTGGCCAAAGTCTTTAAGAATCATGATTTTAATTACATGGATACCTAAACCACTTATGGTACACATACGGGCCAACAGATCCTATATTGCTTTGCATTTGACTACTGAGTGTGTCGGTCCACACCTAACGAACATCTAGAGGCAAGACCATGAAAGGTATCTGACATACATGGCATCAAAATATGGAGGATCTCACATAAAATCAATGCTATCATATCGTCAAAGGATTACATATGCTACTCGATTCCAGGAAATTCCTATTGACGGTGGTGTGTACTTCCAACTATTAGGAATCACCTATGACTCATTCAGTATTCGCTTCAACGAATACCCATAAGTCTATACGAGTTTCCAAAACTCATGGTACATCGAGTTAAACCATTGGAACTCCAATTCCAATATAAGACATGTGCTAGTCTTCTAGGTTATAGGAATTCGTCCGTATTCCAAAACCAACGACTATGAATATTAATTTTAAGAATAGTTTACACTTAGTGTCAAAACTATTCTAAGGTCGATGCCATTCTTAGCATATCTATACATCAATCTAATACGCGTAATGACAATACCATTAATAAAATATGAAATGAAAAATGTAGTTATTTTATTAATAAATAATATAACATACAAATCAGATTGGCACTCCAAGCACCAACTCCATCAACCAGGACCAAAATGAACAAAATGTAGAACTTGAGAAGCTCTCAGCAATTTGAAGAAAAATTGGAATTTTGTGTGTGATTAGTATTTTGATGTATATGAGATGTATAAATCATTTTGGTAGTGATTGAAAATCACCTAATCTTGTATTTGACAAATTAGGACTAAAATGATCAAAATACAAACTTTTAGGTTCCTACGGTAATTTAGGAAAAATTATGGATTTTGTGTAAAAACTGAATTTTTGTGTATTTAGTAATTAAAATAATTACCCAAGAAAAATTATTGAAATTGGAAAATTTTGATTTTTCGCGTTCCGTTGCGTTACCCGGTAATACCGTTTAAAACCCCCAACAAAATGATATCAGAGAGGGTCTGATTATAAACCCATGGTATGATTAGGCCCTTAAATTTGATATTTAATCTAATCTTTACTTTATGCATGCACGGAATTATTTAATTTGATTAAAATAAAGTGTATGATAATTTTTTTGCGGAAAATCCCTAATTAATAAGGTTTAATAATTAATATGTATTTGATGCATGTTTCTTGGTCCGTCTTGTCAATATGGTTTATAAATAAATTTTCTACGACTATATCTGAGAACGTGCCAAAACTGTGAGGGTATAGCTAGTAGGAATTTATTTGTATCGGATAAGTATATGATATTAGGTAAATTCAAGCGAAAGCGGAATCCTAAACGTGCCAAAGTTGTCAGGGTTATGGGAGTATCTTGAATTTATAATTGATAAGTTTAAACTTGATACGCCTTCTTGTGAACGTGCCAAAGTTGTCATAACGAGAAACAGTCAGGACCAGAACCGATGAGTCACTGGTGAGTGATTGACAATGAGTTGTCTACCTAATGAGTATACGTGGGCGCGAACGTGCCCAATCAGTGAGCTGAAATATATTCATGAGGTCCACTTTTCATTATTGTATTTAATTTGATTATTGCATCTTTTATATTCTGTTTGGGGATTGCAGTTTTACATTAAATAGTGGAAGGTGCATTTTTATATTAAAAATCCACAATCTATTTAATGATTTATGATATTATATGAAACTGTTTGATTTGCTAACCCTTTTTTTGTTGTTAATATGATAGATTTGCGATGGCGGTATCTTCAACTAACCCTTTTGATCATATGCTTGATATGAATAAGCTCAAAGGCGTTGAGAACTTCGCAGACAGGGACTTAGATTTGAGTATTGTCCTTGGGTCTGATAAACTGAGATATGTGTTAGAGGGTCCTCTACCCCTTGCTGTATCTGAGGATGCGGCACCAGAGGATCTTGAGACTTTCCAGAAATGGAAAGATGATGATTTAAGAATTAAATCATATATACTCAGTTCACTGGCTTCGGAACTCAAGAGGCAACATTTTGATATGTCTGACGCAAATAGTATGATGATACAACTCCGGGAATCGTTCATGAATCAAGAACATGTCTTGGTTCATAGAGTTGCAATGTAACTGTTCCATTCAAGACATGATGATGGACATGCTATGAGCACACATGTGCTTCATTTGATCGATCCGATCGAGCAATTGAGGCGAAGTGATTTCCTTTTGAATGATACTCTGGGACAGAGTGTCATTCTAGGTTCGCTCCCGTCGTCATATCGCCAGTTTATGATTTACTTTAACATGAATGAGATTCACCGTTCATACCATGAGTTTCATAGGATGCTTCTCACATCGGAGGAGGATTTAAGGAAGTGAGTGCCGACTCGTCTTCCGAAACCCACTTCACTTTTCGCTTATTCCCACTCCAAGTCGAAGCGGAAGAAGACTAAGAGAAAGAAAAAGAAGGGTTTCAATGTTCCTCCGCATGGTAAGATAGCGAAGTCCAATAGAGATTCTGAATATAAATGACACCACTGCAGCAAGACCGGGCACTAGAAGAGGAATTGTCCAGACTTCCTGGCCCAGATCAGGAAGGAAGGAGCATCGACATCAGATACTTTAATTTTTCTTGTTATTGTTATCTCATTAGCTTGTAAAGTTGTGACATCTAGTTTGATTTTAGACTTCGTTTGTCTTGTTCACATTTTCATTTCATTGCATGTGCTAAAGGAAAGTAGACGGCTGAAATTTGGAGAGATGCAGTTGCATTTCAAGAGTGGTGACTCTCTGGATGCGGTTGCAGTTGAATTATGTGAGATTCCCTTACCCAGTGGGAGATTTTTGGTTAAATGGCTGCTATGTCGTACCAAGTTGCATAACTAATATTATATCACTTTTTGTATTAGATATATAATATCATGTAAATATTAAGAACTGTTCGTTGTATTTATATGACATAAATAATATTCAGATCATTGAGTGTCCAAATGAGCATGGTCATTATATTTTGCATACTTCTCGAGATATCTTGAATACTAGAATTAATAAATGTAAACTATCTAAAATAAATAATACTGAACTTTAGCATATGAGGTTAGGTCATAAAGGCGTGAGACGCCTAACCCAGTTGGTTAGGAATGGTTTGATTCAGGATCTCACCATTGAACCATATCTAACTTGTGAATCTTGCATGCATGGTAAAATGACCAAAGCCCTATTTTCAGGTGTGGGACATCGAGCCATTGACTTATTGGAACTCATGCATTCTGATGTATGTGGTCCCATAAGTTAGACCGCTCACAGTGGTTTTTCATACTTTATTACTTTTACCGATTATGTGTCATGGTACGGTTATGTTTATTTGATGAAACATAAATTGGAAACCTTTGAAAAGTTTAAAGAATTCTGAAATGAAGTAGAAAAACAAACTGGTCAATATTTTAAATGTATTCGATCAGATCATGGCGGTGAAAATATGAGTGGCGAATTCACTGATTATTTAAAGGAGAATGAGATTCTCGCTCAATATACTCCTCCAGGTACTCCATAACATATTGGAGTGTCAGAGAGGAGAAATCAGACATTATTGGATATGGTCCGATCTATGTTGAGTTTTACAGATTTTCCCTGTTTCTTATGAGGTTATGCTCTTTTAACTGCCACTCATCTTTTGAATAAGATTCATTCTAAAGTTGTTTCTATGACTATGTATGAGATATGGACCGGTAGGAAACCGAATCTTAATTATTTTAGGGTTTGGGGCTGTCCTGCATACGTCAGAGTGGCTCAGTAGAATAATCTTTGGCCTCGAGGGCAAAAGTTTTGGTTTGTTGGATATCCTTCAAATACGAAAGGATATTTGTTATATAATATCGAGCATCGAAATTTATTCGTAGCTCACTTCATAAAATTTCTAGACAGGTTGAACTTGATGAAGTACAACCTAAGACCAACGAACCATCGGAGGAACTTGAAGTTCAAGTAGATGAATAACCTTCATTACACACACTCTTTAAGTCCGAAAGGGTACCTAGACCTCCTGAACGCTTGTATCTTGTACAAGAAATGAGTCTTGATGTTCATTTAGTTGAAGAGATTGACCCTTATACCTATAGAGAAGCAATGTTGGACATCGACTCCGTGAAGTGGTAAGAGGCCATGAAATCAGAGCTAGACTCTATGCATCAGAAATCGAAGCATATGGAATAGAAATATCACATCATTCGAGAGATTATGTCGCGATGGGACATTGTCGTGTGCAAAGTCCCAAGTGAAGATAATGTAGCAGACCCGCTTACCAAGGCAATTCCTCCCAAGTTATTTGATAAACATGTGGAGTCGATGGGTATGAGATACAATCGATATTGGCACTAGATCAAGTATGAGATTTTGTTAGGGTTAGTGCTCGGAGCGCCAATTTCTATTTGTATTTCCCTGTAAATACTTATGTAAATATTTTATTATGAATAAAATGAACAGTTTCTTTAATATAACTTCTTCTTTATATGGTAACGATGTAATTGACCTTAGAATGATTAGTTATGATACAGTTGCAAAAGCGTCGCAACTGACATTGAGTTTTGGAAATTCCAATTTTGTGCATCTGTCGTATTTCGGGCATAACTTTTTACTCCGATATCGGATTGAGCTGATGCAGGTTCCAGATTAAAGACGACTCAATGATCTACAACTTTGAAGAACAACATAATTTCGAATTCTAAAGCTTTCATGACCGAAATTGATGAAACAGCCGGAAGTATGTTATGTGTAATTATTAAAGTCATTTTCAAAGCAAATAAATAAATAAATAATAAAAATAGTCAAACTCCCACCAAACATGATAGCAATTAGTGGAGAAATTAGTGGAGCAATTAATAATGGATTTGGTGGAGCAATTATTGGAGCAATTAATAATGGATTTGGTGGATGATTTGATGGGGGCAAAATTTTGCCTATAAATACCAAGCCATTTCATTTGTAAATTCATACTTTCTTCTTTGAAATTCCTACTAAGAATATTGTATCTTGTTTGTTTATTTACAGCTTTTAGTATTTAATTTCAGTTTTTGCACTTTCTTTTCTTTACTTTTCAGTCTTTACTTTCTGCAATTTACTTTTACGCACAATACTTTTCTTTCTTTAATTTTCAGTTTTACTTTTCCGTAATGAGGAGGTAACTCCCCCTTGCTGGGGTAAAAAGGTAAAACTTTTATTACTAATATTTAGATTAATCTCCCTTAATTATAATATATAAACTAGTTAAAACCTGACTTAACGAGGGGGCCGCCATATTGGTCGGTTGGTAATTATTTAAATTGGTTTTAACCTGACTAAACTGGATACTGTCTGATTGGTCGGTTGGTAATTAATTATTAATTTGACTTAATCTGGATACCGCCTATATGGCTGGTTGGTAATTATCATGTAAAGTTAATATATTATATTAAGGGAGATATCTAAAATAGAAGTAATAAAAGTGGATCACTTTACCTCATCATTTTCTTTTATTGTACTTTTACTTTATTTACTTTTCAGCAATTTACTTTCAGCATTTACTTTTCAGCAATTTACTTTCAGCAATTTACTTTCAGCATTTACTTTTCAGCAATTTACTTTCAGCATTTACTTTTCAGCATTTAATTTTCAGTATTTAATTTCAGTATTTACTTTCCGTCATTTACTTTTCAGCAATTTACTTTTCAGCATTTTACTTTATGTCTTTTATTTTATTTAAGTTTTTACTACCCGTAAATATGTGTCATAACTAAGCCAGTTATCTGGGGTTGTGATGAAGTCCAATATCACCGGTTTATAAGGGGTTAAATTATAATAGGTATAAGGATCTAATACCTGTTTATAATTTTTAATTTATATTCAGAATATAGCTATAAAAAGAAAATGAGATTTTTAATTTTCCCTAAGTCTCTCATTCTAACCCTAGTCACCTTCTTATTTTTCTAAGAATTCTCTCAAGTGTTGAGAAAAGAAAAAGAAGAATAAAAAGAAAAACCAAAAGAAAACCTTGTGTGATTTTAATCTCTAAAGTGTTTAGGGATTAGTTTATTAGTGTAACTCACCCTACTTTCTGTAGGTGACGAGATATATCACGAAAGACCTTTCGGTGTCGAAAAAAACTTTACATCTCCCTATTCTATTATATTACACGGTAGTGAGCAATTTTTTGCTCACTGTCACACACAAAATGTGTGTAACGAGGCTCGGTTTGAATTCCTTTTTGGGCAACTTTTAGAGGTGTTTTAGGACTGTGTTGGGGCTGTTTTCAACTGGAAAAATAAACCTGAAACACAAGGGCTGTTCACGCAAATATGGGCTGATTTGGGCAGGGAGTTGGGCGTATTTTCGGTCCAAAACAATCCAGTTTTGTTCTGTTATTCAGGGGCTGTTCAAGATGAGCAGAAAATATATCAATATTTACCGCTCTTTTTACTTAATATTTTGTTTAGTTTCTCGGGTTTGGTGAACGTTTTGATATGTTTTAGTTTATTTTGTAGATAAAATAATATTGGGACTTAATGAAATCATTTAGGATGAAATATGGGTCAAATAAGGGAAAATATTGGACTGGACATATTAATTTTGGAGATTGGAAACTTGAAAGGGCGTTTTAACGAAGTGCAATTTTGAAAATTCCAATTTTGCGCATCTGTCGTATTTTGGGTATAACTTTTTACTCTGATATCAGATTGAGCTGATTCAAGGTCCAAATTAAATAAGACTCAATGATATACAACTTTGAAGAACAAAATAATTTCGAATTCTGAAGATTTCATGACCGAAATTGATGAAACATTTCAAAGCAAATAAATAAATAAAAAATAAAAATAGTCAAACTCCCACCAAACATGATAGAAATTAGTGGACCAATTAGTGGAGCAATTATTAATGGATTTGGTGGAGCAATTAGTGGAGCAATTAATAATGGATTTGGTGGATGATTTGATGGGGCAAAATTTTGCTTATAAATACCAAGCCATTTCATTTGTAAATTCATACTTTCTTCTTTGAAATTCCTTAAGAATACTAAGAAGATTGTATCTTATTTTTTTATTTACAGCTTTTAGTATTTAATTTCAGGTTTTGCACTTTATTTTCTTTACTTTTCAGTCTTTACTTTCTGCAATTTAATTTTACGCACAATACTTTTCTTTCTTTAATTTTCAGTTTTACTTTTCCGTAATGAGGAGGTTACTCCCCCTTGCAAGGGTAAAAAAGTAAAACTTTTAGTACTAATATTTAGATTAATCTCCCTTAATTATAATAAATAAATTAGTTAAAACCTGACTTAACGAGGATACCGCCATATTGGTCGGTTGGTAATTATTTAAATTGGTTTTAACCTGACTAAACTAGATACCGCCTGATTGGTCGGTTGGTAATTAATTATTATTTTGACTTAATCTGGATACCGCCTATATGGCTGGTTGGTAATTATCATGCAAAGTTAATATATTATATTAAGGGATATATCTAAAGTAAAAGTAATAAAAGTGGATCACTTTACCTCATCATTTTCTTTTATTGTACTTTTACTTTATTTACTTTTCAGCAATTTACTTTCAGCATTTACTTTGCAGCAATTTACTTTCAGCAATTTACTTTCAGCATTTACTTTTCAGCAATTTACTTTCATCATTTACTTTTCAGCATTTAATTTTCAGTATTTAATTTCAGCATTTACTTTCCGTCATTTACTTTTCAGCAATTTACTTTTCAGCATTTTACTTTATGTCTTTTATTTTATTTAAGTTTTTACTACCCGTAAATATGTGTCGTAATTAAGCCAGTTATCTGGGGTTGTGATGAAGTCCAATATCACCGGTTTATAAGGGGTTAAATTACGGTTAGGGTAATATAAAGGTTTATTTATTGAGCCTTAGTCTTAATGCATCTTCTTAAATGGCCATTAATAAGATTGATTCGGTAAACTTAAAATGAACTTGGAAAAGGGATTTTAGGTTTAAGACCTTAGACTTAATAGCCCACGATCTTCCTTGAGGATAGATAACCCTTTAATAGATTTCCTTAGAGGATAGGAATATACCTGTCGGGCGGGGGTAGCCATAATTGGAACTTAATCTTAATGAATTCAGATAACTTAATTGACATAGGAATATGATTAATTGGGTTTTACTTAGTATCTGTATTTGACCATCGGAAGAGGCTTTTACATAATTTCGTGTTCCAGGTTAATAAATTGATATATTACACAACCGTAAGATAACTTTCATCTTTAAAAATGATATTGGAAAGATTCACAACCCTGGATAGTTTTATAAAATTGAATTTTCCTAAATCTACTTTCAAGCAATTTCATTTAATTGTTTTATGTTTAAAGTCACCATACAATCAAATAACCAATCCATTAGATACTCGTAAGAATTTGACTTCATTAATTAATAACAAAAGGTTTTAAGTCCTCGTGAGATCGATACTTTTATACTACTTGAATGATACGTGCGCTTGCGTTATACGTGTGTGATTACGCCGGTCAAGTTCTTGGAGCCGTTGCCGGTGACTTATTTATCTTTCACTATTAGTTTTGAGGTTAGATACCTTTACTTGTATCTAATTTCATTTTACCTATTATTTTTGTTTTCTTGTGTTTCAGGTTCTCAGACACTACATGAGATTAACCAGAAGCTTTGAAGTCCGACCGCTTGACCCAGAAATTGAAAGAACCATCAGACTGTTAAGAAGGGAAAGGCGAGAAGGCCAAGAAACAATCGTTAATATGGAACCTGAACCGTTGGAAGTTGCACCACCAATTCCCATTCGAGACAGAACCATTCCGGTGGTTGACGACTTCATTTCCTGTATTGTACTTCCTCAATTACCAGTAAATGCGTGTGACATCAAAACATGCATTCAGATGATTCAGCGGTCAGTTCAGTTCGAGGGGAATGCAACTGAAGATCCTAATGCCCATATCAGCAACTTCCTGGAAGTTTGCGGTACTTTCAATTACAATCGAGCATCTGAAGAAGCAATGAGACTGCGAGTTTTTCCATATTCCTTGAAAGATAGAGCAAAAGCTTGGCTACATTCACTACCAGCAGGTTCCATCACAACTTGGAACACTCTAGCCATAAAATTCCTTGCAAAGTACTTTCCACTAGCCAGAACTGCAAAGTTGAGGAATGGCATCACATCCTTTATGCAACAAGATTCAGAATCCCTCTGCAAAGCTTGTGAAAGATTCAAGGATTTACTTCGAAAATGTCCTCACCATGAAATTGCAAAGTGGCTACAAGTCCAAACCTTCTACAATGGACTTTCTAGAATAATGAGAACCACAATTGATGCTGCTGCTAGAGGTGCTTTAATGGCAAAAGAAGAAGATCAAGCCTGAGACCTAATTGAAGAAATGGCTAACAATAATTCATTGTGGCAAACAGAAATGAGCTTGATCCAACAAATTGCTGGAATTTATGAAGTTGGAGCCAACACAACAGTGAATGCCAAGCTGGATCAGATATGAAAATTCATGGAAACTCTCAGCATGCAAGGTAATGCTGGATTCACAAGTTCACCATATGGAGGAGCACCAGAGCCAAACCAACATAAAGAAACAGTGAATTATGTCATCAATTTCAACAGACAGGGGAACAATCCATATTCCAATACTTACAACCCAGGGCGGAGGAATCATCCCAATTTCGCATGGAGTAACAATTCAAGGCAAATGAACAATCCACCGTTAGGATTCCAACAGCAAAGCCAGGAGCATGAAAAAGAACCAGGAATAGCGAAAGTGTTGACCCAGTTAAAAAAATACGATGCCATGTTTCAAAATCATGCAGCATTAATTCAAAATCAAGCAGCATCAAATGAAGCTATGTTTCAAGCTCAATCAGCATTGAATCAAAGCTTAACTGCTTCTATAAAAGCACTGGATAATCAAATTGGACAACTGGCCAATGCTTAGAGTTACAGACCACCAGGTAACCTTCGTAGCAACACTGAACCAAATCCAAGAAACATGGGGAAGGAGCAATGTCATGCCATCATTTTAAAAAGCGGTACTAAAATCAACAAAGATGTTGGAATCAAGGCACCCATTGAAGAAGTTCCAAAAGAAAGCAGTGAAGCAGTTCCACAGATGGAGGAAAAAGAAGCAAAGGAAAAAGAGCAAGAAAGAATCACTCTACCTCTACCTTTTCCACAACGTCACCAGAAAAATAAATTGGACAAGCTGTTTGCTCGATTCCTGGAGATCTTTAAAAAGTTGCATATCAATATTCCATTTGCAGAAGCGTTGGAACAAATGCCTAGCTATGTCAAATTCATGAAAGACATTCTTTCACGAAAGCGAAGATTAAGAGATTACGAGACAGTAGCATTATCAGAAGAATGCAGCGCCATCATTCAAAGGAAGCTTCCCCCAAAGTTGAAAGATCCTGGCAGTTTCACTGTTCCTTACACCATAAGAGAACATGACTTCGGTAAGGCTTTGTGTGATTTAGGTGCAAGTGTTAACTTGATGCCTTTTTCTATCTACAGGAAACTGTAGATTGGAGAAACAATGCATACCTCAGTCTCTCTACAACTTGCTGATAGAACGCTCGTATTTCCGAGAGGTGTATTTGAAGATGTGCTGGTCAAGGTTGAAAAATTTATTTTCCCAGTAGATTTTATTGTCCTTGATATAGAGGAAGACGAAGACGTGCCGATCATCCTCAGGAGACCATTCTTGGCTACAGGTCGAACCATTATTGATGTACAAAAAGGAGAACTAACCATGAGGGTACAAGACCAAGAAGTAATATTCAATATTTTTAAAGCCATGAATTTCCTGAATGACGAGAATAAGCCAATGCAATGCAAAGTTCTACTGACAAACTTAAAGCATGTCAATTGCAAGTGGAGCCTGAAGATAAAGCGTACTGCGTACTGAAGAAGTCTATTCTTGCACTACAAGCAACAGAAGAGAAACAGTTCCACCAGCTCAATGAATTGGAGGAATTTCACATTCGGCCTTTTGAGAATGCCAAATTATACAAAGAAAAGGCCAGAAAGAAACATGATGAGAAGTTAGTGCGCATACAACTGAAACCAGGGCAGAAGGTACTGTTAAACAAATCAAGGTTGAAACGTTTCCCATAGAAACCAAAATCTCGGTGGTCAGGTCCATTTCTAATCACCAAGGTTTTACCAGATAGAGCTTTTGAGTTACATGATCCTGACTCCAACAAAACATTCAAGGGTAAAAACAAGCGTGTCAAGCACTACTGGGGAGAATCAATTGAGCGACAAAAAGAAAGTGTCACACTTTCAGATCCAGCCTAACGTTCAGGCAGTAATGTCTAGCTGACGACTTTAAAGTTAGCGCTAGCTGGGTGGCAACCCAAGCAATTTGTGTATATATTGTGATTTGGTGTCTTTTAATTTTTGTGTGTTTAGTTTTTGCAGGTTAAGTCATTTCAAGATGGAAGATGCCCTCGTAAATCTTCACAAGAAATTTCCTTCTCTCCCTCAAAAATCTCTGATGAAAGTTTACAAAGCTCGCTTGGAATGGATGAGGCTACTGATGATCAAAGGTATGCCTACTGACATTCGTTAGATTATTGAAGCACAGGTTCGATTGGCAGGTGAGTCCTCTGACTCTTTTATTTCACATCTACCTGGTTTAGGAAGAAGCACATATGCTAAAAAGAGAAGAGCCAAAAGAATGTGTGTTTGTTATAAATGTGCTTGTATGTTTTGTGATACTCGTTGTCGATCTTTAAGAATGGTGTCTGATAACCGCGAAGATAAGATTAATTTCATTAGAGATGTCTTGAGTAAGGAGTCTTTGGATGACATATCTAAAACTCTTGAGACACATCCCAATGGATATGTGTATCACGAAATTCGCATGTTATATGCACAATTCCGTAAAGAAAGACAACAGTTAAGTCTCGAGAATCTGACTCAAAAAGACCATGTTTGCCAATTTATAAGAAAATTGGATGGGAAGCTTGTCCCTGACGCATAGATGTCAATCAAGCCGTCTTTCTGTAAATATTAATTTCTTTGTCTTTAACTAATAATTGTGATTTGTTTTGTTATTTTCTTTTATTTTCTCTGACGGGATCCAGATCCTTTTGACCTTTCACGATTTACTATTTTGCTACTAATCGTCCTTTGGAAGATACTTGTGCTATTATTACTCACCTTTTTCAGGTTCTATAAATTCAACTCATCATTGTACCTTTGAAGGTATCCGGATAAAAATGGAAGCTACTTCAAGAAGACGGGTTGAAAACATCTGTGTGTTTTGCGGTACCAGTGTTGATGTTAAACCAGAATACGTAACAGCGGCACAGGAATTGGGTCGAGTCATTGCTGCAAGGAATATGCACTTAGTATATGGCGATGGCAATCTTGGACTAATGGGGATCGTTTCAAAGGCTGTACAGGATGGTGGCAATCAAGTCTTGGGAATCATCCTAAAACCTTTGGCGGAGGCGAATCTTATTGGATCATCAAACAGTGAGGAACTAATCGTGCAAGGTATGTCTGAACGACTGGTAGAGATGATTAACCGTGCTGATGCTTTTATTGCTTTGTCATGAGGCTCAGGTACGATGGAGGAAATTTTTACAGTACTATCTTGGGCAAACTTGAACATACACCATACACTGCTTGGACTGTACAATGTTGATGGATTTTATGATTTTCTTTGTGTGTTTCTTGATGATGCCCAGAGAAATGGGTTCGTGTCAAAGCCTGTAAAAGAACTCATCTTTACTGCCAGAACTGCCCCAGATTTAATTGACCAAATCTTAGCCTTTGAACCTCAAATTGACCCCATTCTTTCCAAGATAAACTGGTCCGATAATGATCGTGGTAAGAGGCATCGGATAAATCTTGATCTTAACCTTTAACTTTTCATTTAGATGTAGAATTTCAGCTAATCAGGTACGATTTTCTAAACTCTTCTTCTACTGTTTAAGACATTGGGGATAATGTCTCATTTAGGTTTGAGGGAGGAGAATAGTGAAATTGTATATTGTTTTTATTATTTTATTTTTAGTCAAAATTGAAATTTTTTACAAAAACCAAAAAAATATTTTGTATTTTTGTGTTTTTATTTGATTAATCAGGTGAAATTGATGTAAGATAGTTGTGTAAGGATTTTCCACTCCTGAGACGTATCTCAACCTATTTCAGAAAAGTTAATTTTTGTTTATTTCCTTTTAAATTATTTAATTTGTGAATTCTCCATAAAACTGACTAAAATGAATCTTCCTATGCTCAGTTGAAATGTATTATCAGCATACATGGTAACATACATACATGAGCTGTAATTGAAAAGTTTGTAATATTTAGTGCTCTAGTTTAATTGGAGGAAACATATATAAAAAGCGATGGAGTAAAAAAAAGCGTCTGAGATATGAGTTATTAAGTCTGTAAGGGTATTTTAACACCTAGTGCCCTAAAACCAACTGGTTTGGGAGTCACTAGCCCAAATCTCGCTACATGGATCAAAGATGTTGCAAATATATATATATATATATATATATATATATATATATCTGAAGTTTGAGTAATTAAGTCCGTAGGGGTGTCTTAACACCTAGTGTCCTAAATCCAACTGGTTTGGGAGTCACTGACCCAAAGCTCGCTACATAGATGGAAGATATTGTATATAAATAAAAAAGAAATCAAGAAAAAATCAAGAAAAAAATCAGAAAAATTATTCCATTGCTAAAAAAAGTGTGAATTCTGATAAAACTTTAGGACAAAAATATTACTCTATTCTCAATTGCACTTGTGACTATTGTGGGCAAAAATGAGTTAATTAATATTTTGTTGATTGTGTATATGAAGGATGGTAAATATAATCGGAGAATTTACTTATTCGGTAATTCAGAAAGAAATAAAACAACTAGTAACTTGGAGTAGAAGTTTCACCCGTTTAGTCACTAACTTTTTTATTCTCTTTTCTCTTGTCTTTTTTCTTTTGTGTGCATTAGTTTTACTATCTTTTTACTTTTATAAGACGTTTGTGGGTATCGTCGCTGTAAACCATCACGAGACTACAACTCGTCCACTAAGGACACCTAGGAGTTCAAAGGCTTGTTGCATACGCTAAATGCAACCGTGATCCCTACTAAAGTGGCTTAGTTTAATTTTAATTGTTTCTTGTATTTTATTTTGTTGTTTTGCTCGAGGATTAGCAAAATGTTAGGTTTGGGGTGTGATGAGCGGAAAATATATCAATATTTACCGCCCCTTTTACTTAATATTTTGTTTAGTTTCTCGGGTTTGATGAACGTTTTGATATGTTTTAGTTTATTTTGCAGATAAAATAATATTGGGACTTAATGAAATCATTTAGGATTAAATATGGGTCAAATAAGGGTAAATATTGGACTTGACATATTAAATTTGGAGATTGGAAACTTGAAAGGGCGTTTTAACGAAGTGCAGTTTTGGAAATTCCAATTTTGCGCATCTATCGTATTTCGGGCATAACTGTTTACTCCGATATCTGATTGCGCTGATGTAGGTTCCAGATTAAAGACGACTCTATGATCTACAACTTTGAAGAATAAAATAATTTCGAATTCTAAATATTTCTTGACCGAAATTGATGAAACATCCACAAATATGTTATGTGTAATTATTAAAGTCATTTTCAAAGCAAATAAATAAATAAAAAAATAAAAAATAAAAATAGTCAAACTCCAACCAAACATGATAGCAATTAGTGGAGCAATTAATAATGGATTTGGTGGATGATTTGATGGGGGCTAAATTTTGCCTATAAATACCAAACCATTTCATTTGTAAATTCATACTTTCTTCTTTGAAATTCCTACTAAGAATATTGTATCTTGTTTGTTTATTTACAGCTTTTAGTATTTAATTTCAGTTTTTGCACTTTCTTTTCTTTACTTTTCAGTCTTTACTTTCTGCAATTTACTTTTACGCACAATATTTTTCTTTCTTTAATTTTCAGTTTTTACTTTTCAGTAATGAGGAGGTAACTCCCCCTTGCTGGGGTAAAAGGTAAAACTTTTATTACTAATATTTAGATTAATCTCCCTTAATTATAATATATGAACTAGTTAAAACCTGACTGAAAGAGGATACCGCCATATTAGTCGGTTGGTAATTATTTAAATTGGTTTTAACCTGACTAAACTGGATACCGTCTGATTGGTCGGTTGGTAATTAATTATTAATTTGACTTAATCTGGATACCGCCTATATGGCTGGTTGGTAATTATCATGCAAAGTTAATATATTATATTAAGGGAGATATCTAAAATAGAAGTAATAAAAGTGGATCACTTTACCTCATCATTTTCTTTTATTGTACTTTTACTTTATCTACTTTTCAGCAATTTACTTTCAGCATTTACTTTTCAGCAATTTACTTTCAGCATTTACTTTTCAGCAATTTACTTTCAGCATTTACTTTTCAGCATTTAATTGTCAGTATTTAATTTCAGCATTTACTTTCCGTCATTTACTTTTCAGCAATTTACTTTTCAGCATCTTACTTTATGTCTTTTATTTTATTTAAGTTTTTACTACCCGTAAATATGTGTCATAACTAAGCCAGTTATCTGGGGTTGTGATGAAGTCCAATATCACCGGTTTATAAGGGGTTAAATTATAATAGGTATAAGGATCTAATACCTGTTATACATTTTGACCACTTTAGAATTTTAATTTTAAACATGTTAGTGTTCTAATATTTTAAGAGTTAAAATATAATAGGTCACTAAAATTAGCTCAATTAAATTATTGAGTAAAATAATTAGTAGAGACTAATGGATATTAGTGAGTTAAATTTTAAGAGTTAAAATTGGTAAGGTCACTAATAGTGTACTAGTGCAAATAAGAGTTATGATTTAGCCACCATAAATTTATTCACATTATTAAAAATAAAATATTAGATATTTTAAAATAGAAACCTTAATTTTAAAATAGTTAGTGGGAAATGGATATATGACAGTATATCCAGCGATCTCCGTTGTTAGTCCGAAAATGTGAGATTCAAAAGGCGCATCGAGACGACTTTATTTTCATCACCCTATGGATGGTGTCTATTTTGGGTCCATATCAAGTTTGGATTTCGAGAGGATAAAGACTCTAGATGTATCTGGTGAATTGACCTACCCTACGGCGACACTTCACTAGTTAAGTCCAAGGGTTCCGAAATGACATGTCACACTCACAAATGAATGATTAAATGTTAATCAAAATTCCTTGATCAAATTAAATTATGGTTGGTTAATATAGGAATAAGAGTTATTCCCGTATATATTAATCAATTGAGATTGTCTCGATCTATCATGCAAATACTTGACCTACCCTACAATGACACTTATTTGTGGGATGATAGATTTCCGTGGCATAGTAATTCTCTTAGGTTTCTAATTCGTTATTCATAGTTCATGCATCATGTTTAATTTTATGCCAAAATATTTGATAATTTTAATATGCAATGAATGAATATTAAATGCATGTTTATTTTATTTTGCAGCCATAGTTTCTCCAATTATTTCCATTATCTCTAATGATAAATTAACAAGAGAAAACTATGTTAAGTGGAAAAGTAACATTAACACTATCATGGTATGTGAAGACCTAAAGTTTGTCTAGACAGAGGAGTGTCCTCCCAAGCCGGCCAAAAATAATGGCCAAGCTGTGCGCGACGCTTACCAAAAATGGGTCGCGACTAATGAGAAGACCCGCTGCTACTTGCTAGCAGGGATGTCCGAGGTTCTTACTGCAAAGCATGAGCCTATGGCTACAACATCTCAGATGATGGAGTCATTGCAGGGCATGTTCGGGCAACCTTCGGAGCGTCAACGTCATGAGGCCATGGTCTCAGCAAAGTGTGATAGGATGAAGGACGAGACATCAGTCCGAGAGCACATCTTGAGGCTGATGACCTACCTTAATACAGCTGAAACCCATGGCACTCGTACTGACGAGCGAAGCCAGGTGACCATGATTATGGAAACTCTTTCGAAGAGTTTCCTGCAGTTTAAAAGCAAGTATGTTTTGAACAAGCTGACTTTTACTTTGACTCAGCTGTTGAATGAGCTCACCCATTACGAGTCTATGCTTGTGGATCCTCGTAAGCCCAGTGCTGAGGAAAATATTGCTGAGTCTTCTAAATCTGCCAAGATCAAGAAGAAATGAACTGGGAAGGCTAAGGCTAAGCATATGAAGAAGAAAAACAAGAAAAACTTTAAGGATGCTAAGCCCAAGGGAAAGTGTTTCCACTGCAACAAGGACGGGCATTGGAAAATGAACTGTCCTAAATACCTTGTTAAGCTGAAAGAGAAGAAGGCTACATGTAAATACAATTTACTTGTTATCGAATCTCTATTAGTGGAGGATGATAAATCCGCTTGGATTGTTGATTCTGGAGCCACTAACCATGTTTGTTCTTCTTTGCAGCTACTTGACTCATGGAGGGACCTTGCTGAAGGTGACTATACTATGAGGGTCGGGACATGAGATTTCGTTTCAGCAAGAGCAGTGGGAGTTTCCAGTTTAAATTTTATGAATAATAGTTATTTAAATTTGAACAATGTGTTATTCATTCCTGGTTTTCGCAGGAATTTAATTTTTATTTCTAAACTTTTGGATGATGGTTTTTCGGTTTCTTTTAATAGTATTTTGGTTGCTATTGGTAGAAATGGATTAACCATATGCACATGAAACTCAAAAAATAATTTATATGTGTTAAGACCGTTAACACATAGGTCACTGCTGAACACTGAAATATTTATGGTTGAAAAACCTAAAACAAAACGGTAGAAGATTTCTCACGATGATACATATATGTGGCATCTTAGACTTGGTCATATCAGCCTTGACCGGATAGATAGGTTTATAAATAACGGAGTCTTAAACTAATTAAATCTCGGAACTTTACCAGTCTGCGAATCCTATTTAGAAGTTAAAATGATCAAGAGACCTTTTACTGGAAAAGGTATAAGTGCCAGTCAACCATTTGAACATATAAATTCGGATGTTTGCAGACCGATGAATGTAAGAGCCCGAAGTGGTTATGAATACTTCATCCTATTTATTGACGATTATTCAAGATATGGGTATGTTTACCTAATGCAGCATAAGTCAGATACTTTTGAAAAGTTCAAAGAGTATCATACTGAGGTTGAGAACTAGTTAGGTAAGACGATCAAAACTCTACGATCAGATCGTGGAGGAGAATATTTTGACAGAGATTTCGAGGAATTCTTAGTTGAGCATGGGATAGTATACCCGCTCACAGTACCTGGAACACCACAGCAAAATGGTATTACAGAGAGGAGAAATCGAACCCTACTAGACATGATAAGATCATTGTTTAGTTATAGCTCACTACTTAGTTCGTTATGGGGGTATGCATTGCAAACAACAATATATATCCTTAATGTAGTTCCATCTATGTATGTTCCTAAGACTCCCTTAGAGTTGTGGAGTGGTCGTAAAACTAGTTTACGACATTTCCGTATATGGGGGTGTCCAGCACATATGCTGAAGAATAAGACTACTAAGATGAAGCCATGTTCACATGTGTGTCTATTTGTAGGCTATCCTAAGGAGACTAGGGGTTGATTCTTTTATACCCTTGAAGATAACAAAATGTTTGAATCGACAAGGGCCACATTTCTAGAGGAGGACTATATGAGAGAGTTCAAACCTCGTAGTAAGATGTTACTCGAGGATTTACTTGCTGGTTCGACCAGCACACCATTGTCAATAATAGTTGACAAACACATAGCACCTTCAACATCTGAGAGTCAGATGAAAGTTTTTCAGAATGATCTATCACCTACACGTAGTGGTTTACAACAACCTGATCTCTATCTAAGAGTTGGAGAGACACAAGTTGTCGCCCCCAGCGATGGGGTAGATTATCCATTGACCTATCATAGTACAATGAATAATTATGATAAATAGAAATGGCTCAAAGCCATGAACCTCGAGATAAAGCCTATGTACTCCAACTCAGTTTGGGAACTTATAGACCAACCTGATGGGGTAAAACCCATAGGTTACAAGTGGATCTACAAGAGAAAGAGGGGAGAAGATGGGAAGGTACATACCTTCAAGGCTAGACTAGTGGCCAAGGGTTATACCTAGAAAAAGGGAGTTGGCTATGAGTAAAATTTCTCACCAATAGCCATGCTCAAATCCATCTGCACCCTTCTGTCCATTGCCGCATATTATGACTATGAGATTTGGTAAATGGATATCAATATTGTATTCTTGAATGGTGATTTTAATCGATGTATCTATATAGTAGAACCAGATGGGTTCATAGTCCAAGGTCAAGAGCAAAAGGTTTGCAAGCTGCAAAGGTCCATTTATAGACTTAAGCAAGCATTTTGATCTTGGAATATAAGATTTGATACCACGATCAAGTCTTATGATTTTGAGTAGAATGTTGATGAGCCTTGTGTATATAAACGCGTCATTAACAGGAATGTGGTTTTTCTTATTTTATACGTCGATGATATTTTACTCATTGGGAATGATTTAAAGATATTATTAGATGTGAAAACATGGCTGGCTAACTAAATCCAAATGAAAGATTTCGGAGAGGCGAGTTATGTTCTTGGGATCTAGATTCTTCGGGATCGCAAGAAACGACTGTTAGCTATGTCTCATGCATCCTACATCGACAAGATCCTTATGCGATTTGGGATGCAAAATTCCAAGAAAGGAAATTTGCCTTATCGACATGGAATTTACTTTTCAAATGAACAGTCTCCTAAGACACCTCAAGAAATTGAGGAAATGAGACATATCCTATATGCCTCAACAGTTGGTAGTCTTATGTACGCTATGCTAGGCACAATACCGGACATCTGCTTTGCAGTGAGAGTAGTCAGTAGGTTTCAGTCTAACCTAGGATTGGACCATTGGGTGGCTGTGAAACATATTCTCAAGTATCTTAAGAGAGCAAGAAATTATATGTTTGTGTATTCCAGAGTGGATATGATCCTAAGGGGATATACAGACTCTGATTTTCATATGGATGTTGATTCTAGGAAATCAACACATAGATCAGTGTATACCCTAGGTGGTGGGGCTATTGTATGGTGGAGTATAAAGCAATCTTGTATTACTGACTCCACCATGGAGGCTAAGTGTGTATTAGCTTACGAAGCATATAAGAAAGCAGTCTAGCTCCGGAAGTTCTTGGGTGATCTGGAAGTTGTAGAGCAGTGGCGGATTCTAAAGAGCCAAGAAGCTATAAGAGGGGAAAGCATATAGAGAGAAAATATCATCTCATCAGGGAGATAGTGCATAAAGAAGACGTTTCTGTCACGAAGATTGCATCTGCAGAGAATATGGCTGATCCGTTTACAAAGACCTTGTCGGCTAAAGTATTTGAAGGTCACATAGATGGACTAGGATTACGTGACATGTCCCATTTGCTCTAGTGCAAGTGGGAGATTGTTGGGATATATGCCCTAAAGCTTCTTGTAATGTAAACAAAATTATATTTTATGAAATAAATTGATGTATTATTCATTTATCAAAGTGATTATTTAACATCGTATATTGTTTATTATCTTGCTTACCATAGATTAATCATGTGCTTTCAGACTTAGTGTTTGAGTGTCATACACAAGAGGATTTAAGTCTGAAGTTAGTAATCTAAAATAGTCCATAGAGAGCAAACAAAATGGTTACTTTGTTTGTGGTTTATCTATATCTGCGGTCCATTTATAATTGTATGGCGACCTTGATCCGGGATCGTCCATGTGGAGACATGAAATGAAGGCACCTTATATGATGTGATCATATAGAACTGGACCCGGATGGAAATGAGTTTCTTATAATATCCGTTAAATAAAAAAATTCATTTCGATATATTAGATGTTCATATATGGATTGATCTTAATCCTGAATGTACTAAGAACTCATACATGGAAGGCTATGTCTTTTGATTTACAAAGGTAAGGTTGGTGTAGCAATCTCGACCAATAACTACGTATTTTTGGATCATAGTTTGGTGTGTATCTGGGGACGTTTTACATAGATATGAAGTAAAACTCCTTCGCACGAGAAGTAAAATAATATCTTCCTTAAAGGTTGATTCGGTACTTGAACGGTTAAATGCTCATGTCTTTCTATTGCGAATAAAAAGATTAACATTCATAATAGTTATGAATAAATCATTCATTAGAGAATCAATAACGCTTAAGGTAAAAAAATAAATAGAGGGGTATAATGGACATTATGACCCGGCTCTAATTATGAGATACTCGTGAAGGGTCAATCCGTATGTAATGACTATATCAATGGACACCGACGTGGTTCGACATAATTTATCTATCTGCGACAACGGGAGTGCAGCTTCGGGTTTTTAGTGGAATAGTACGGAGTTAATAATTCGAAATATATAATTAAGAGTTTAATTAATATTCCGAGATTATTGGAGCTCAGAATCGTAGGTCCATTTGTTCCCGTGCTAGCTTGATATACTATAGCAGATTAAATATAATTGGATTGTCCAATTATATACTCACATATGTATATATTATTTATATGATTAATAATATTATTTTGTCACACTTTAGACTATATGTTAAATTTAATATATAGTTTCTATAATTATATGATAATTAAACACATGTTATAAATTATATATGACATAATTTAATAAAAGTTAAATTTGGAATTTTTAAATTTGGGTTTTGGAAACCCTTGGCTTTATTTTGGAAGTTACACCTTTTAAAAGGTGATAACTTTTTAATTTTCTAACATCTTTTTAATTAGGGTAATTAAAAATTTTATGTTACAAATTTTTCAAAGATATGGAGGAGTGGTAGAATTCTCTAAGTGTGTAAAGGGAAGAGTTTTGTTAATTTTAGAAATTAATAACCATAGGTATAAAAAGAAAATGATATTTTCAATTTTCCCTGAGCCTCTCATTCTAACCATAGCCACCCTCTTCTTATTCTAAGAATTCTCTCAAGTGTTGAGAAAAGAAAAAGAAAAACCAAAAGAAAACCTTGTGTGATTTTAATCTCTAAAGTGCTTAAGGATTAGTTTGTTAGTGTAGACCACCCTACTTTCTATAGGTGACGAGATATAGCACGAAAGACCTTTTGGTGTCGAAAAAAACTCATCATCTCCCTCTCTATTATATTACACGATAGTGAGCAATTTTCTGCTGATTGCCGCACACAAAAAGTTTGTAACGGGGCTCGGCTTGAATTCCTTTTGCTCCAGATTTTTTGGGAAACTTTAAGAGGTGTTTTAGGACTGTGTTGGGGCTTTTTTTAACTGGAAAAATAAATCTGAAACACATGGTCTGTTCAAACAAATAGGGGCTGATTTGGATAGTGAGCTGGGCACATTTCAGGTCTAAAACAGTCCAGTTTTATTCCGCTGTTCGGGGGCTGAAATTTTGTTAAAACAGAAGTAAAATTTCAGTGGTAGAGCTAGTCAGATTTGGCCTTAAGGAGAGAAGGGCATAAAAAATTTATAATCCGATCCCGGGTGCCTAACGTGTTTCCACTACGCCAGGAAAGTGGTTCTGTAACATTTTCACATGCCATAATATGTAATAGATACATGAATATTCTAGTCATAAAATTTTATATTATGAAATTTAAAAGTGTTAAATTAGAATATGATATGCATGAAAATTAATTAATAAGATTAATTGTTTAATGGTTTAAAATTGGAAATTCAAAATTTAAATATAAATATGGCTTTATAAGTGCATTATATTTTTCCTTGGTATAATAGATGGAAACCTGAAGGTAAATTTCATAGCTGATTCCGAATGGATGGTAGTGTGGTCTGCAATCGGAACACAATTCCACGTACCATTAGAATTTATAAGATGCTTATTTTAATTAAGTAGTTTAATTACAATTTTATCCTTTTTGGATTTTTAATTTTAACTTATTAGTGAGCTAAAATTTTAAGAGTTAAAATTGACTAGGTCACTGAAGTAAACTTAATTAAATTTTTTTTAATAAAGTAAAATATTAGTTGAGACTAATAAGAATTAGTGAATAAAATTTTAAGAGTTAAAATTGGTTAGATAACTAATTTTGTACTAGTGTAAAGTTGAGTTATGTTTTTATTGCTAATAATCTTGTAGACACTAGTGAATTAAAATATTAGATATTTTAAGTAGAAACCTTTAAATTTAAAATAGTGAGTGGGAGAGGGATATATGACAATATATCCTGCGATCTCCGTTGTTAGTCCGAAAACGTGAGATTCAAAAGGCGCATCGAGACGACTTTATTTTCCTCTCCTTACGGATGGTGTCCATTTTGGGTCAATATCAAGTTCAGATTCCGAGTGGATATGAATTCTAAATGTATCTGATGAACTTATCTAGCCTATGTCGATACTTCTCTAGTTAAGTCCAAGGGTTCCGAAACAACATGTTACACTTACAAATGAATGATTAAATATTAATCGATGTTCATTGATCAAATCAAATAGTGGTTGGTTAATATAGGTATAATAGTTATTCCCACATATATTAATCAATTGAGATTGCCTCAATCTAGCATGCAAATACTTGACCAATCATACGACGACACTTATTTGTGGGATGATAGGTTTCGGTGGCATAATAATATTTTTTTAGGTTTATATTTCATTATACATGGTACATGCATCATGTTTAATTTTATGCCTAAATGTTTTGATGATTTTGATAAGCGATGAATGAATATTAAAATACATGTTTATTTTATTTTCAACCATGGTTTCTCCAATAATTTCAATTCTCTCAAATGAGAAATTAACAGGAGAAAACTATGTAAAATAGAAAAGTAATATGAACGTC
The DNA here is from genome assembly GCA_019454045.1 of Zanthoxylum bungeanum. Lineage (NCBI taxonomy): Eukaryota > Viridiplantae > Streptophyta > Magnoliopsida > Sapindales > Rutaceae > Zanthoxylum > Zanthoxylum bungeanum. The sequence continues at coordinate 23,445 of SKCR01010911.1, read as the reverse complement.
ATCTTGGTCTGTGAAGACCTTAAGTTTGTCATGATGGAGGAATGTCCTCTTGAACCAACCAGAAATTCTGGCCAAGTTGCGCTCGATACTTATCAAAAATGGGTCGCGGCCAATGAGAAAGCCTGTTGCTACTTGCTAGTATGGATGTCTGAGGTTCTTGCTGCAAAGCTTGAGCCAACATCTTTGATGATGGAGTCATTGCAGGGCATGTGCAGACAGCCTTCAGAGCATCAGCATCATGAGGATATGGTCTCAGCGATGACCGTAAGGATGAAAGAAATGACATCAGTATGAGAGTACGTCTCGAGGATGATGACCTATCTCAACACTATCGAAACTCATGGAGCTCGTATTGACGAGTGTAGCCAGGTGACCATGATCATAGAAACTCTTCCAAAGAGTTTCTTACAGTTTAAAAGCAACTATGGTATGTACAAGATGACTTTTACTTTGACACAATTGCTTAATAAGCTCACCCATTACGAGTCTATGCTAGTGGATTCTTGTAAACCCAGTGGAGAGACAAATGTTGCTGAATCTTCTAAATCTGCAAAGACGAAAAAGAAAGACATTAGGAAGGTTAAGGCAAAACCAATGAAGAGGAACAAAAAAAACTCCAATGATGCCAAGCCTAAAGGAAAATATTTCCATTACAACAAGGATAGGCATTGGAAAATGAACTGTCTTAAATAACTTGCTAAGCTGAAAGAGAAGAAGGCCACAGGTAAATATGATTTACTTATCACTGAGTCTCTTTTAGTGAAGGATGATAAATCCGCATGGATTGTTGATTCTGGAGCCACTAACCATATTTGTTATTCTTTGCAGTTACTTGATTCATGGAGGGACCTTGCTGAAGGTGATTATACCATAAGGGTCAGGACAAAGGATGTTATTTCAGCTAGAGAACTGACGGTTTCGAGTTTAATTTTTTTAAATAATAGTTTTTTACAATTAAACATTGTGCTATTTATTCCTGATTTTCGCAGGAATTTGATTTACGTTTCTAAACTTTTGGATGGTGGTTTTTTTTTATTTCATTTAATAATAATTTAGGTATTATTACTGGAAATGGATTAACTATATGCACATGAAACTCAGAGAACAACTTACCTGTGTTAAGACTGTTAACACATAGTTCACTGCTCAACACTGAGATATTTAAGTTTGAGAAACCTAAAAAAAAATGGAAAAAGATTTTTCACAATGACACATATCTGTGGAATATTAGACTTGGTATTATTAGCATTGACCGGATAGATAGGTTGATAAAGAACAGACCTTTAAACCAATTAAAGCTTGAAACTTTACCAGTCTTTTAATATTGTCTAGAATGAAAAATGACCAAGAGACCTTTTATTGGAAAAGGTATAAGAGCCAGTCAACCATTTCAGCTAATACATTCGGACGTTTGGGGACCAATGAATATAAAAAAATTTGGTGATACCATTTCCAAGGACTGTCTGAATTTTTAGCAAAAAGGCTAGGGTTTTGTTTATTTTTTACAACAAAACCTTCAATATAAAAAGAAAAAAAAATTATTTTTTCTTTTGATATCTTTTCACTTGAGAAAACCCTAGCCACCCGTGTTCTTATTTTTATCTCAAGAGTTGAAAGAAAAAGGTGAAGAAAAAAAAATAAAGAAAAAATAAAACTTTGCGTGACAATTTGAAAATCTCTAAAGTGTTTAGGGATTTGATTGTTCTTGTGAGTTAAGCCCACTATCGTATTTTTTGGTGGTGATTCATAGCACGAAAGACTCATTGGAAATCAAACTGAAACTACATCTTCTTCTTCATACATACACACAGCAGTGGGCTGAGAAATCTGCCACTGCCGCCTCTTGTTAATTGTATTTGGGGAGTGTTTTTGTGTTATTTTTCAATGCATCTCTTTCGGGACATTAAGGTAGGGTTGAACACTGATTCCGGTTCTATCTGGAACTGATTGGAACCAGATCAATTTTTTATGTTCGGAACCTGAATTGATTATAATCGGTTCGATTTCGGTTCCAAAATGAAGGAAACAATTTTTACTAGTCTAGTTCTGGTTCCAAAATGGTCGGAATCAGAACTGGACAATAGAATCGAATTCTCGAACTGAATTTAGTCAGTATGTAGCTCATCTTCTTGCTTATGCTGGGATGGTTCACATAATCTGCATATGGAATGTGAGGAGCATAGATCAAAAGTTAGCGCATATCTTTAACTTCTAGTGTGCAGCTGTGACCAATGTAAAGTGGTCACAGCAGACCATTTGTGTTTCTAAAGAGTATGATGCTCATCAAATTAGTTGATGTTGAAAAGAAGATAAAGACAAAAGGTTTCAGAGAGGGTCAGACTCTTAAAGCAATCAAGTTCCCTCCAGAAAACTGCAACCTCTCCCTTTCTGAGGGATCAAAGGTCTCCCTCACTGGAACATGAATATTTTCTATGTCCGTGTACAATTCTTGACGTTGAATTTACAATCGATGGAAAATAATTTGTCTCTTCTAGTGATTTATCTGGACCCAATTTGAGTGAGTATACCATTACTATTCGGTAAATTAATTGACTTTACTTACTGTTGTTGTTAAAGTTTGACAATATTATATAAATAGGGTAAATCAGAACCAGACCGAAACCTGAACGGAATTGAATTAGAACCGATTAATATGGTACACTGTTTAATTATGTAGGTTTCGGTTCCACTTAGTTAGGAACCAATTTTTTCCGGATAGGTTCTGGTTCTATGCGAAACCGGAACCGAAACCGATTTTGCTCACCCTGTACATTAAGGGGTGATTCAAGGTTGTTGTTGGGCTGTTTTTGTGAAAAACATTGGACCTAAATGGCTGTCATCATTCACACAAAACAGTGGCTGTTTTTGTGTGTGTTGTGCGCGCATAACGTGTGCAAAACAATCTTGTTTTGTGCTTCTATTTTTGAGGGTTGTTCGGGGCTGAAAAAATAGTCAAAAACAGAACCAAAACAAGTCCTATAGGGTTGGACAATTTCAGCTAAGAAAGAGAAAGGCATAAATTTTTTTTAAGGTATATCCCGGTGCCTAACACACATTCGCTGTGTGAGGAAATTTATTAGAGATCCAGCAAGAGGGAAAGCTAGGAGAAAAACGAGAGGGTCCGTTCGAGGTCAGTGAGGACTTATGTAAGGGGATCTACAAGCTTCTAAATACTGGAAATAGAAAGGTAGTGCCCATAACATGGAATGCACATGTGATAAAAAAATATATTATATGTAAGGTTGCTGTATTTCTTCAATATAAAAGAAATATTCTTACTGCTTGCCTAATATCAATTACGCCATGAATTTTTCCATAAGAAAATAATTTTTACGCACTGTGTAGCCCATTCGGACAATCTAGTAACGAACCTGTAATACATTCAAGACTTATCGTAGGTGATTGTTGGTTACTACAATGAAATAAAAAACATAGGGATAACAGTACTAACAACCACGAATTAGATAAATATTTATCTATCAATTTCGAGTTTCCTCTTGAAAGTTTAGTGCATAAAATTTTCAAGTACTTGAATGGTGGAACTGACATCAAAATGTCTATAATATTTTATGAATTATTGCTAAAAAGGTGCTGGCAGCACCTGCTTCCACCGTTGCGGTTGAACAAGCCTTCAGCTTAGGAGGTAATATTTTGGAAGCGAGACGGTATTCATTACATCCAAGCATTTTAGAAGCAATAGCATGTATGGATGATTGGACCCGAGTGGATCTGAGGCATCAAAAAGATGCCCCCGATGACTTTGAAGACTTGTTCGATAATGCATCTGCAAGTGCAAGCGGAACGGGGTTGAAGGATCAACAAACACAGATAACGATGATGATTGATGAGTAAATAATTGTACTAGGGAACTATCTTAAAAATATAATGGAACTACGTGAGCTTTGATTCTTCTAACCCCTATGGGATACGTATGCAACTTAAGTTTTTAAAAAAATTTAAGTTTAAGCTCTTTTATTTTATTTTTAATTTAATGTGATCTAAATTCAAATTAACAAATTTTAAATAAATTTTTTAATCTCATTATTATTAAAATTAAAAATTATTATTAAAATTAAAAATTATTATAAAAATTAAAAATTAAAAAAACCGGAAACAAATCGGAATCGTCCGGTTCGGTTTCGGTTCCATAATTTTATGGAATCGAAATTATCTGATTCGGTTCCGGTTCCACGAGTGTGGAACCGGGAACCGTTCTATTGGATTCTGGTTCAGAACCGAACTGAATCGTTGGCCGAGTCTAAACATGACAATGGAGACTCTGATGTATGGTAGAAAAACCCATCAGAGTATGAAGTTTCTGGATGTCGGACCCCAAAATGGGAATGCCTATCAGGGTCTGACCAGAAAATGAAGACTGATGTATGGTAGAAAAACCCATCACAACATCCAGATTCGAGATACCAGACCCTAGAAAATTGCCTATCAAGGTCAGACCGAAGGGTCTAAAAAGCCCACCAGAACGAAAGGTGTCAGACCCTAGGATGAGGCACCCTTCAGGGTTCAATGAGAAAAATAAAAGAAAACACTGGCAAAAATGAAACACATCGAAGATATAAAATTCAACATCAAATAAAATATTATATCAGAGTAAGGTATTATATTATAATTAAATGTTATATTATATTTTTTCTTTACAAAATATAAATCGGTATATAATATAAGAGCCAGCCCATCAAGGCACTAGGTACAAGAGAGTGGGATGAGTCATCTCCACCTCCGACTAATCTGATTGTAACGACCAATAATTTCTACTACTGCCTACAGTGATATTATTAGGCATGAGACGAAGATATGTAAAATAAACTATGATAAGACTTAGAAATGTTCATAGGACGACTTTGGAGACGATCGGTAAATTTCTTGAAGTCCCAGGATGAGACTGTACCATGTTACCTTTGAACCGCCCGAAGTATTTGGGGCATATATTTTTCATACAATCTCCTATTTTTATGAATTTTATATCGTTGAAAAGGTGAGATCGATACCTACAACTTTTGCGTTTAACATTTTTCCAAATTTAGAGCAGAAGTTGGTCAAAATCACAGGTCATAATTCTGATGAATAGTAACTACGGGTCAAAATGAAGAAATCTCAAACCTTCTACCTTTTTCAACACTCTTCTATAACTTGCAAAATATCTAAGGTACCCCACTATATATTTATCACACTATTCACTAATACACAAAAAAAAATTGGGAGAAATTAGCATAAGAAAAGAAGAAACCGTAAGAAAAAGAGAGGGAAAGGGAAGAAGGAGGAGAAGAAGAAGAAGAAGAAGAAGAAGAAGAAGAAGAAGAAGAAGAAGAAGAAGAAGAAGAAAAGAAGAAGAAGAGGAAGAAAATATTTGGAAAAGAAGCTTGGCAACTTTTGAGGAGTTTAGAAGATGAAGAAAACTAAGAGAAAAGAGGTGAGAATTCATGACCCATTTTTGAATTTTTGAAGTTTTGATGAATTAATACCTATATTGTGTTGGGAACTTGTTTGTGATGGAAAGTTAATGAATTCTAGTTTGGAAGTTTTGGGTAAAATTTGGAACTCTAGACACATAAGGAAGTAACATATCCAAAATTTAGAATTTTTGGACTTAAGACGAGATCAGAACGAATTTTTGAAGTTAGGCGACCTGCTGCCCTAGTGCCCAATTTTTCTCTTGGACATCCCCTGAATTTCAGTCTATAAGTTGAGTTTCTGAAGTCAGAATTGAGATCCGTAAAAACCAACATAAACTAAACATATTAAGGACCATTATATTAAATTTTCAGTTTTAGATTCATTCCCAGTTAATTCTGGCGAAATTTCAAAATTGGTGTACAAATTGTAAATTTCTGGCCGTTAGAATAAATTAAGTTTCCGCTATCGCACTTGCGTAACTCCAAACCTAAGTCCATGAAATTCATAGATACCAAAGATATCATCAATATTCAGCAAGATTGTGTATCCATACATTGAATATTCTTTTATGTCATATGAAGATGTTTCGAGTTATGCAAACTAACGATCGTATTGACCTTAGATTGATGCCAGGGTACTAAGAGGTAGCTCACGCCGTGAATCGCTCTCGATTTACCATAGCACAGTGAGTGGACACTTTCTTTTTTTCTTGATTTTTATTTCACATATTTATCAGACTTACATTTTACGCTTTAGGGCGTTAGAAACTTTTCTTTTCAGTTATTATTATATATAGTTGTGATTTGAGAAAGGAAATGATTTTCAGAGATCAGTATTTACAGATTTAAGCTTTAAAGTATGATTTTTTTTTCGGGGCATGAGGTAAAACCTCACCCCAGTATGTAACTTGAGATACAGCTGGAATTGACGGATTCAGAGAACATGTGCACATGTTGAGGACTGAGGGGACGCTCTCAGATCCTCCAGCCGGGCTAGGGGGACGGCGATACGTAACGCCCCTAGAACCCAGTTTTGAGCTTGGGTGGTAGCATAGATCCGCACCCCCAGCTCCAGTTTGTGGCTTGGGGGACGGCGATATGTAACGCCCCAAGACCACCAGTTTAGAGACAGTAGTGGCATGCTTTGGGGGACGACGATACGTAACACCCCAATGTCATGGATTTGCACTGCTGGCTCCAGTTAGGCGTATTGGGGACGACGATACGTAACACCCTCATACATCCAGTTTTTCAGACAGAGATACAGATTTCAGAAAAGAGGTTTTTAGTTTTTCAGATTCTCAGCACTCAGATTTCAGAGTTTCAGAACATAGTTTTCAGAACTTAGATTTTAGAAAATAGTTTTCAAAAAAACTGGATATTCAGAGATAGTTTTCAGAAACCAGTGTTTTAAAGGCAGTTTTCCGAAATATGAAGTTTTGGAATACAAAGTTTTCATATAAAGATGTTTTGAAAATATGGTTTTGAAGCTAAAAGATTTTATATCAGTTTTCAGTCATTATCCACTCACTTAGATCGCATAGCGATCTAACCCCCCCTCCAGTCTTTATGTTTTGCAGGATTCTCGGAGGACGAGCTCGGGAGGATGGATACTGATGCATTCACTAGGGATGGAGTCCACCGGCATATAGTCCAGTCAGAGTTAAACAGAGTTGCATATATGCATTAGAATTGTATAAGTCACTATAATGATTCATTTAAGTGTTGTAAAAGAAGCATATTGAGTACGCAGTTATAAGTAATGAAAGTATTTTATGTCGATTGAGTTAGGCTATGGCCCTTGTGTGTGATCTTGCATTTAGATAGATTATTAACAAAGAATTTAGTCGAAAAGTCAGAGGCTTATAGGGTTAGTACTGTTATCCCCTGCCGGTAACATTTCCCAGATCGGGGATGTTACAAAGATGGTATCAGAGCATGGTCTAGGGAGTCAGTGACTGTAGTGGGCAGAGTATTGGGTTCTTGTATACGCAGTATGTCTAGGATACCCGTATATGAGGCACCACCTCTCATGTATCTTATCCTCGAGTACGTCCTCAAGATTCATAGAAAGGTTAGAAAATATTCCCAAGCTATTTGAGTTCTTTTCTTTACTTTAGATAAGGATCATTCCGTGATCATCCTAGACTAATTCCCTGAAGTCCAGTATAAATTAGAGAACCAGATGGCAAGCTTCAAAGAAAATTACTGGAGAAAGTAAAAGAGAAAAGAGGAAGCCAGAAAAGAAGATGCATAGAAACTTGAACCAGTTAGAGACAAAAAAGTAAGGAAATAGAATGAAATAGAAAAGCGTAAGGTATCCACCAGGAAAGTGGAAAAAGAAAGATAAAGCTAGGAAAGAAGTAAGGAAAAAGTATACGAACGCTTAGATATCATTAGTAAGAAAGAAAAGATATAGACCCAGACCAGTATAGGAATCCATAGTAGTAAGGGAATAGTAAAGTCCCAGCTAGTAATTGAACTGTTCAGTAGAAGCATGATTGTTTTCCTCCTTAAAAAACTCTTCTAAATAATTCAATAGCCATTAAGATTTCCTTATAGCAAGTGAGTCTCTCAAGTGACGAAGAATAGCTAGAGAGATAACAGAAGTAAAAAAAACCTGAGTAATTTTGAGAACCCTAACAGACATAGATGTCAAGAGAATTTAGAAAACTCCAAATACCCCGACCCCAATTTAGACCCCTAAGAAAGAAATAGGAACGATTAGCTACCGTATTTCCTAGCAATGCCATAGAAACGAGACACTAAACCATCTCATCTTTGAAACGCCCCAATGACATCAGATAAGGAAATGCCTTGACAGACCCTACCCCATACCTACCTTACATAAGGATTAGACCCTGTCAGGACATAAAACACTAGAATAAGGATTTAGAAGCTTGTTGAGACATAAGATGTTTACCCTAGTCCCCATCAGCAGAGACATAGATGGTCATAATTAATTGACGAGAGTTCATGTAGGATCTCAGAAGATTGATCAATTAGAAAATGATTAAGGAAGATTTGCGGCTATTAGTGTTGGACAGTTATGACCCATAACATCACTATTTGTACAGATCATGGTGTTGTTGTACAAATTAACTATGTGACAAAGGAAATTTCTCTTTTATCATTTGTAATTAGATTACCAAGATGTATAAATGATAGAAGGTCCATATGATTCGTTCCGTATTGATAAGATATGAGACAGTATCAATCTATGAAGGTTTAATCATTAAATATCCCTAGTCAGAGTATTATCGAGATTGGACATCGATAATGCGTAAAAGACTAGTATTATACTTGTGCGCGTTGTGGGAGCATAACATCATAGTTCTCATATATTTGAGTATAGGATACTCATGTAAGTGTAATAGGAGGTTGTGTTTTACCGATGGTACGGAAAACAGCTTCGCTCTGAATAGACCCCTCGGAATTCCATTGGTAGTATGACTATGTGTCTATGGAAGTCCGAATCAGGGTAGGTATATTTGGTCTTAACCTGAGACTTGCACCGCTAATACTTGCGAAAATCAATATACTTTGGTTTTGGTCATCCAGGGCTTTAACAGGTTCAGTGTACGCCTCTTCTCGGTATATTGAGAATCGTAGTGTATTGGGTGTGATGTCAAGATGGAAGTATCACTCCCGTCATAGTGGAGATGATGATCACGTAGGATACAAAACTGGTTCTCTTATATGCTGCAGCTATCGGGATCATGTTTATCCGATTATAGAGACTAGTTACTAGAGATCCGATATGTGCTTCGTACGGGGCAGACACATTTCCAGCCCGAGGCCTTGCACGTGACATCCGATGCTAGATCGAAATACGCAATACTACGTATAATACGCCTGATATAGATCACTTATTCCAGTAAGAATATTTCTGGAGAATTGGGTAGGCATGATGCTTTGCTAGAAGCCAACCATGTCTTGTAAATCGATAAAAACGTAGTACTAGGTACGTACGTGTTCGGATAGTCCGACGACCGGATTTACTGCCAACATATCCGGGGATCTCATGGTCGCTTCCCGAAGATTCACCGATGATGTAAAACTCGCACTTTATTAATCCGGGATTAATTATTTGAGAGAGAAAATTAATCTGGGATTAATTGCGGAGATGTTTTATCTGGGATAAAATATTATTTAAAAGAGAGAGAACGATTAATTTGGAATTAATCGATAAAATAATATATTAGATATATTATACGAAATTGGATTTCAACGCGAAATTGAAATTAGATTTTAATTCATGCGAACGAGTTAATTTAGAATTAATTCGTTAGCGATGTGAATAGTAATTTTGCTGGGCATAATTATTTAATTACGTCGCAACGGAAAAATCGTTAATTTGGAATTAGCGAACCCGAGCCGGGAGTGTTTGCGGGCGCACTCGTATTTTGAATTCAAGTGCGGCCCACAAGTCACATCAAACGTCAAATCATTAGTCACTTTGATTGATGTGATGGCTAGTCACTTTGAGTGATTTGACAACTTGTCATGAGTGATTGATGGGAGTGGTTGTAGGCTTAAATGTCATTTACCATTTATTTGATTTATTGGTATTTGACTTTTTGAATTAGTGTATTAGATACACAAATCTCCAACAACCAACACAACGCATCCTCTCTTCTTCCTCTCTCTTTGCATCTCACGGTCTTGGACCACATTTCTTCTTCTATTTTTCTGCCACTGCCGAGAACAAATGAGAAGCAAGATGGTGATTTTACGGCAAAATTACCAAGTGCTAGCACACATTCGGAGTCTTGCGAAAGGTGATAGGGAAACCGACTTGTGAGCATGGAATCACCACTTGGAGCTTGGAGCATCAATGGAGGACCATGGCCGAATTTGGAGGAGGATAAAAAGCTCACTGCCGAGAGCTTCTATGAGGAGCACAAGGGCTTGTGTTCGTCGCATCGCAAACCGATCAATGTAAGTATGATTCCGCCATTCTTCGTTGAGTATTCACATGTGTTTCATTGCTTGAATTGATCATTGGGAACTTAGAGAAACCCAACAATGGTATCAGAGCCATTTTGAGCATGAAACTTGAATTAGAGTAAAATTCGGTAAATTGAATTTGAGCATGTTTGAGTGAAATTAATTGTTTGAGCATGCTTGTAAATGAATGACTTGGAGTTATTTGTGATCAATTTTGTGAAAATTGGATTGGATCATTTTTCCCCAAAAATCTAGGCTTGGCCGAGAGTTATATTACCCTAAATGTCATGGTATTTTTTGTTTCTTTGATCATTGGATGACTTGAAACAATTGGGTAATGTTGATTTAAGATTCAATTGGATTGGATTTACAATTGGACATTAAAAACCCTAAAAACCGTGACATATAACATGTATAATGAGTTGATTTTTGATTCAATTGTGTTGGACATGAATTGATGTAAATGAGCATAATTAATTGAGTGAATTAGTATTTTGGAAATGTTAATTTGGTTAATTAATTATGGCATACACTTTAGGTTAATTAAGTTATGAAATTTGGAATTTGGTAATTTAATTAATTGGGCCTATTTTGGAAATTGGGCTTGAAAAGTTGTAATTGGGCTTAATGGCCTTGGTTGTACCAAGTTAGGTTTAGGCTAAATTGGTTGGATCCAATTGGGCCCAAAACCATATCCATAAAGTCCAATTATGACTTAATGGACCTTTAAAATTAATTAGGCCTAATGGGCCTAAATTGGTTTCTTGGCAAATAAGGGTGATTCCTTAAATGGGCTTTGGTATTTGGGTTTGACCCATATTGACCAAAAGTCCATGCCTTAGAAATTAATTAAAAGCCCATTGGACTTTAAATTAAATTGACATTGGATGTTAATCGGGCTTTGAGACCCGTAAAGATTAGATTTAGAATCTAAGTCACTAAAGGTTCATTAAAAAGTGTAATATTTAATTTGGAATTAAATAGATGAATTAGTATTAAATACAAATTAAATTGGATTTAATGTTGTAGTTTGATATAATTCAAGAATTCGTACTTTGAGTACTTATTCGCAAAACGAGTTGGACTCGCGCAAAATCAAATCGTTGTTTGAACATTGGATGGTCTTTAATTATCGGATTAATTAATTGGATTAGATTGATTGATAACATGCTTGTGTGAATACATGGATGCGATGTATGAATAATGTATATCGGATGGATATTAGATGGGTGAGGGAAATTTTGGAAATTGTTGTAATAAATTTAGAATTTATTAATTGGACCTGCGTGTCCAGCCTATTACCTCTTGACTCTGTGTATTTCTCTTCTCACCTATCCCGCTCAATGTAAATGAGGTTTCTTTAGAAGTGTTATGTAATCGGGTAGAAGTAATACTTGTGCTAGCGGGAGAGATGAAATGGAGAGATTTTTTCTACGAATAATGTGTTTAAATATCCATCCGCATATCATTATTATATTTATTTACGCGCCTTATTATGTGTTTAGAATGCATGTGTTAAGGGTGTATGCTGATGAGACCTTAACAAAGATAATTAATTGGTTGCCAATTACACGCGAAAAACCCTTAACATTATATTAAGCGTTTTTCCTTCCATTGAGTGATTCTTACTTAAGATCCAAGACTGGCACTGGTTTGTTGGCCAAAGTCAAGACCTTTGTTCGTCGAGGATGTGTTTGAATCATGAAGGCTTTGTTTCATATCGGTGTCTTGTCCAAGTTGTGATTTGTTGGCCAAAATCAAGATCACTTCTTGTCCATCGACATTGATTACGAAGCTTTCCAAGGTCAATGGGTTCCGCTTAACTGGGATCACTAAGTTTGTTGTGCCAAAGCCAATGCTTAGTTGATTCAGAGGAAAAAGGTTAGGCAATATATTGGATATTTTGGCATATATAAGATATATGTTTCGGACTTAGATGTCCACCTACTGGATCTAGGAATTGGATGAGATCTAATTGATCTTAGAGATCTAGCTAGTTAATTATCATACAATTTGTTGGCCAAAGTCAAGATTGTGTGTTATTTAACGAGATCCTAGCCCACTAGGAAACAAGGTTTCCCGAGTACTCCACAGAGGGTTAGAGGCTCGCCGAAAAATAGTGAGAGGCAAGTATTAAATTTGCAATATTCGTTTAGTTACTTGCCATACGTGCTCATTACAAATTTCTCGTCAAATAAATTATTTATTAGTTGGACTAATATTTAATGTTGTTTTAATTAAACAGTTGGACTGTATTCAAACTATTTCATTTATAGTTGATTATATAATTGGATTATAGTAATCAATATATTTGAATTAACCACTTCAATTAATAGTTGATTTTATAATTGGATTATAATAATCAATATAATTGAATTTAACCTTTTAAATTATAGTTGATTATATAGTTGGACTATAGTAATCATTATAATAAATAGTACCTAAAATCGTTGATTAAATAGTTGGACTATTAGAATCAAGATAATCGAAAGATTAGTGTTTAAAACATATTCCTGGGTGAAAATGTATTTAAACGACTTTAATTTTCAAATTGGGAATAATATCTCAGGATAGTCCTGGGTGATGAGAAGTTACTTTATTTGATATAGTGACATCTCAAGCCTAAGCCCGGAGTTGAGCAAATAACTAGAACATGATATTTGGAATATTCATGTAATGATAACTTTAGTGCTTAATCCATTATGCTTGCCGCATAGACTCCTTAATTTCCTAATCAGAACTAAGGATTAGATCCCTATAGTATGATATTGAAATTGAAGGATCTTCATAGATCTATCCTTAGATCTTAGAAGTACTAAATTGCAATAGTAAACTCTTGGAGAGTTAATGGCTATACTCAAGGAGACAAAGCCAAAGTTTGCAATAAGGCAAGAAGCGCAAGGCGCACCATACTTCGACATTCTAGAAGGCCAAGGCTTGGCCAAAGGCTTATGGAGTGTGAAATAGGGCAAAGGCAAAGTCATTATAATCTTCTAGGACGACAAAGGACATATCCCAAGATGTCGGCCTAAATTGTGGCAAACGGGGACACGGAAGCGTGACTTCCGTATGGACAAGGCAGACATGAAGGAATTGAAGACGGTGCAAGGCTCCGACTTCAAATATGTTTGTCATAAACATGTTCGCTACTAGTATTAAAATTGGATTTTAGATACTGGATGTGGTACATAAATATGTACTGATGTGCAGAATCTGATGAGAGCAGGATGCTGACTTCAAGTTGAGATCTATCTGCGAATCAGAAATGGGACGAGAGTTGCTGTTTTGAAAGTAGAGAAGTAAGTTTAGGAACTACCCTTCGGTGTGTACTTAGATTAGGAAACTGTTAAAATGTAACTAGTTTGACTAGAAACATTATCTCTATATCAAAGTATAATCTGTTGCGGATATACCTTTATATTCTAGAACACTAAAGTGTTTTAATTTATAAAGATGATATTGAGATAAGCACATTAGATGTGAATAATAGTATTTATATTTTGAATATAAATAAATCTCAAACGTATAACATGACAAACAAATAGCTCAAACTGATTTAATCAGTTGAGACTTATAAGTGGCATTGTTTTCTGAGACACAATTGACAAGACTCGTATATCCACACTTTCGAAGAGTGGGTACTAGGACAGATTTGATTCTATTCAAATAATGTCTACGAATCTAGTTTATTGGGCAAAGTGCCTAAAACACCTTTTACTTGGTGAAAGTGTAAGTGCCATCGATCTATTAGCCCTCGTTCATAATGACGTAAGTGGGGCCATATCTAGCTAGGCTAGATGTAGATATGAATGTTTCGTGACCTTTACGGATGTGGCATCGCGTTAAGGTTATGTGTTTCTTTTGGAAACACGGATCAGAAACATTTGATGAATTCAAAGAGTTTCGACACGAAGTAGACAAACAGATCGGCTAAAGTATTAAACACCATGATTGGACCATGATGAAAATACTTAAGCAATAAGTTTCTCAAATACTTGAAAGAGTATAGTATTCTTTCAATGAGGACTCCTCCCAGAGAAACCGAATTTTGTTAGACATGATAAGAATAATCATGAGTCACTCTGAGCTACCATTTCCTTCAACGGATACGCATAAACAGTGCAGAACGTATTTTGAATAAGGTTTCATAAAAATCTGTTAGATAGATTTCATATTAGATATGAACAGGAAAGAAACCAGGTTTCTCATTCCTGTAGATTTGGGAATGCTAGGCATATGTTTGGATGATACCAAACTAGAACCCAAATCGGATAAGTGTCTAAGTTGTAGGTTATCATAGGGAAACCAAAGTATAGTACTTATACAACTCACTATAGAACAATGTAATTGTTGCTCGCCATGCGGTTTTCCTAAGAGGAATACCTATATGCAGTGGTAAGTGTGAGGAAAGTAAAACTTGATGAAAATCGGAGTAATACTATTCCAGGCATCGATTCCTTAATGGAACACAATTAGTTCATAAAGGATGAAACTATACCAATAATCTTCGAATACACAAGAACAGCGTAAGTCGGAGAGAGTCAGAAAACAACCTAGGAGGTATGAGTTTCTGATCTCACCTCATGAAGATGTCAATCTTATTGAGGAACACGAACTGACTACATATGAGGAAGTGATACAAGGTATCGACTCCCTATTATGGCAAAGTGCCATGAAGTCCTAAATGGATTTCATGTATATCAACCAAGTTTAGAACTGGTTGTTGTACCAGAAGACATTGTGCCTATTGGTACTATATAAGTCTTCAAGGAAGACATACATGGAAGGCAACATACCAACGTGCAAAGCTAGGCTTGTAGCGAAAAAGTATCGTTATCAACATTGTGTCGATTACGAAGAAACCTTTTACCTGTTACCATTGGTAAATCCATTTGGATAATGCTTATTATTGCTGCATGTTTCATTCATGAAATATGGCAGCTGAATGCCAAAACCGCTTTCCTTAACGGAAACCTTTTGGAGGATGTTTACAACATCCTGACGGTTTTTTCGTACTAAAACAAGCAAACAAGGTTTGCAAGTTAATTCGATCCATGGATGGATTGTAGCAAGCATTGTGTTCTTGGAATTATCGTTTTGATGTAATCATAATGGTGTATGATTTAATTCAAAAACGAAAATGATTCTTGTGTATATAAGGAGGTTAGTGGGAGCGCACTGACAATGAATGTCCTAAGTAATGATGACATATCATTTCTTGGAAATGATATTCCCATAATACAATGGGCGAAAGCTTGGCTTTCATGAAAAATTCTCCGTAGAATTCTTGGGAGAAACAACCTTTATTCTAGGAATAAAGATCTACTGGGATAGATTTAAAGTTGTTAATAATCTCCGAGAAATCGTACATTGAAAAATGTACGCGACCTGGTCTCTCATACGCTTTGAGCATATGGAGTCACAATCAGACCAATCCAAATGATAGTCACTGGATTGATGTTAAGATCATCCTTTAGTATCTTAGATGAACTAAGGATGTTGTCTTAGACTATGGAGATGGAGAACTTGAAGTGACTAGGTTCACCGTTGCAAGTTTCCTAACCGATATAAACGACTATTAGTCGTATTAACGGTACTATACAGTTTGAATAGCAGAACAGTGAGCTGGAAATCTTCCAAGTAAGATAATGTTACCAAATAAACAACAAAAGTGGATTATTGTTGCAGCTGAGGTAGCAATAGAAGCCTTCTGGATTGATAATAATCTAATTAAATTAGATATAGTTCTGTTAGCAGCTGAGCTAGGCTTCAGTACAGGCTAAAGAATTAATGGTTTCATCAACGATCCATATATATACTTCAATTATACATCTGATTCGTTCGGATCATACATCATGGCGATGTGATGATCGAATAAATCGCATCAGATGATAGTCATGCAAATCCGCTGACGAAAGCATTTCCTCAGCAGAAGTTTGAGCGAACCGTACATAGTTCGGGTGTAGGACACTTGAGTGATTGGCTATAGGCCAAGTGGGAAATTGTTGGATAGTTATGACCCATAGCATCACTATTTGTACAGATCATGGTGTTGTTGTACAAATTAACTATGTGACAAAGGAAATTGCTCTTTTATCATTTGTAATTAGATTACCAAGATGTATAAATGATAGAAGGTCCATATGATTAGTTCTGGATTGATAAGATATGAGACAGTATCAATCCATGAAGGTTTAATCATTAAATATCCCTAGTCAGAGTATTATCGAGATTGGACATCGATAATACGTAAAAGACTAGTATTACACTTGTGCGCGTTGTGGGAGCATAACGGCATAGTTCTCATATATTTGGGTATAAGATACTCATGCAAGTGTAATAGGAGGTTGTGTTTTACCGATGGTACGGAAAACAGCTTCGCTCTGGATAGACCCCTCGGAATTCCATTGGTAGTATGACTATGTGTCTATGGAAGTCCGAATCAGATAGGTGTATTTGGTCTTAACCTGAGACTTGCACCGCTAATACTTGCGACAATCAATATACTTTGGTTTTGGTCGTCCAGGGCTTTAACATGTTATGTGTACGCCTCTTCTGGGTATATTGAGAATCGTAGTGTATTGGGTGTGATGTCGAGATGGAAGTATCACTCCAGTCATAGTGGAGATGATGATCACGTAGGATACATAACTGGTTCTCTTATATGCTGCAGCTATCGGGATATTATGACTAGGTCATGTTTATCTGATTATAGAGACTAGTTACCAGAGATCCGATATGTGCTTCGTACGGGGCAGACACATTTCCAGCCCCAGGCCTTGCACGTGACATCCGATGCTGGATCGAAATACGCAATACTACGTATAATACGCCTGATATAGATCACTTATTCCGGTAAGAATATTTCTGGAGAATTGGGTAGGCATGATGCTTTGCTAGAAGCCAACCATGTCTTGTAAATCGATAAAAACGTAGTACTAGGTACGTACGTGTTCGGATAGTCCGACGACCGGATTTACTGCCAACATATCCGGGGATCTCATGGTCGCTTCCCGAAGATTCACCGATGACGTAAAACTCGCACTTTATTAATCCGAGATTAATTATTTGAGAGAGAAAATTAATCTGGGATTAATTGCGGAGATGTTTTATCTGGGATAAAATATTATTTAAAAGAGAGAGAACGATTAATTTGGAATTAATCGATAAAATAATATATTAGATATATTATACGGAATTGGATTTCGACGCGGAATTGAAATTAGATTTTAATTCGGGCGAACGAGTTAATTTAGATTTAATTCGTTAGCGATGTGAATAGTAATTTTGCTGGGCATAATTATTTAATTACGTCACAACGGAAAAATCTTTAATTTGGAATTAGTGAACCCGAGCCCGGGATTGTTTGCGGGCGCACTCGCATTTCGAATTCAAGTGCGGCCCACAAGTCACATCAAGCGTCAAATCGTTAGTCATTTTGATTGATGTGATGGCTAGTCACTTTGAGTGATTTGACAACTTGTCATGAGTGATTGATGGGGGTGGTTGTAGGCTTAAATGTCTTTTACCATTTATTTGATTTATTGGTATTTTACTTTTTGAATTAGTGTATTAGATACACAAATCTCCAACAACCAACACAACTCATCCTCTCTTCTTCCTCTCTCTTTGCATCTCACGGTCTTGGACCACATTTCTTCTTCTGTTTTTCTGCCACTGCCGAGAACAAATGAGAAGCATGATGGTGATTTTGCGGCAAAATTACCAAGTGCTAGCACACATTCGGAGTCTTGCGAAGGTGATAGGGAAACTACTTGTGAGCATGAAATCACCACTTGGAGCTTGGAGCATCAATGGAGGACCATGGCCGAATTTGGAGGAGGACAAAAAGCTCACTGCCGAGAGCTTCTAGGAGGAGCACAAGGGCTTGTGTTCGTCGCATCGCAAACCGATCAATGTAAGTATGATTCCGCCATTCTTCGTTGAGTATTCACATGTGTTTCATTGCTTGAATTGATCCTTGGGACATTAGAGAAACCCAACAATTAGAAGGATGAGCCTAGAGAATAAAACATGACAACCCAAGGTTTGTAATAACAAATAGAAGTTCATGGGAATAGATCAAACTCATAAAAAACCTGCAGATCAGCCCAAAGTCAGTAGGAATCCATGGGAATATACAGTAATAGACTCGTGAAGTTGAGGATAATTAGAAATGATAAAAAGCAGCAGTATGAAAAGTAAAATAGAGTGCCATAACTGAAAACTTACAGTAAGGACCAAGAATGAGGATTTAGGAAGCAGCTAGAAGAGCGAAACATCATTAGCCTTAGTAGCGTAGCATAGGGCCCAGAAATAAGAAATGGAGACAGTAATAAGGAAACAAGAGGTGATAAAGGGATAATTTAGTATGAACAATGACGTAAGAAAAAAAGTTTGAAGATGGTAAATAAGCGAAAGACCCATGGATACCAATGAAGAGTAATGAATCTTAAGACATGGAATAGTTGACTAGGCCCTCGTTGAATCAATGACGACCCTCTCTTCCAGAAACCTTAACTTTAGAAAGCATATCAGCACTTAACCGGAGCGTTGTCAAGCATAAGTGTAAGTAGAAGTATGTATTCAAAGATTCTTATAAAAGGAATAACTTTAACTTAGAATCTAGTAAAGAATAGCAATTGATGGATTAGGTAAATTACGAGACAGCTAGACAGCAAATCAATGAGTTTAGAGAGACATAGATAAATAGTATAAGCTATGAGTTGAAGCCACAATGAGTTGGGCTAGTTCAAAGGCTATTATTAAGTTAAGGAACATTTTTAAAAAAAAAAAAAGGGTAAAGACTTAAGAATATAAGGAAATTAGGGGGATCGATTTAAGTGAGAGACTTATCAAAGGACCCATGGTGTTGAGAAGGAGGAATTAGATAAAGAATGGAATTTGAACCGAGGGTATAGTAAGAAGATACCGTAAGTAATCAAAATGAGAAAGTTTCCAGGAAAAGAAAGAAATAAGGAAATACAAAGAATTAAGATGTGAAAGGAAAGGCTAGGTAAAAAAAAAAAAACAATAACTGAATTGAAGATTTAGTAAAGGATATCCTAGACATTCAAGGTTGAAAGAAAATTTTCAGAGAAATGGAGAAGTAAGAAGTTCAAAGAGCTGAGAAAAGAAAGAAATTTAAGTAGCAAGATAAGTTTATTAAAGATGGAAAACAAGAAAGTATAGCCACACTTAGAGAAAGGAAGTAGAGACTTTAATAGGCCAAAAGATAGAGATAAGACAAGAAAAGTACATGGACAATACAAGGAAGTTTTAGGAAACATGATATTAGAAGAACTATTCAAAAGAGATAGAGAGTTTGATAAGTTGTACATTATCAAGGTAAAGTGGAAGAGATAGTCAGACGGTTTTAGCAGTAGTACCTTAGTGTAGGAAATGTTACCAGACACATAAGCTCGAGGGTTCTAGGTTTATAATTCAGCCGTATATGTAATTAGATTACTGTGGGAACACAGAAATCTGGGGCGACGCATGCTGTCCCGGGCTCGCGGCCCGGTCGGGAGTACGGAGTAGCCACGGGGGACTAAACCGGAGAATGATGGAGTCGCCACCCGGTGTGAACCGAGAAAATGAGATTTAAGGCCGCACTCACCCCTCGCAAGGGAAGACCTCAAACCGTTGGGTTCGGAATGGTCCCTTACTTATGCCATTTGTAATGAAAGGATTTACATAATAATTTAATCAGGCTTAAGTAACACTTAATCCTAAGAATATCATGCTTCTATACTCATGGGTACAAAATAACACTCATACATACATTTCACATATATCTCATATCTAATAACACATGCCTAAAAATACTTCAAAGTAACAATGAACATACAACTTCATTCAGCATATCATATTCATGAAAACACAAGCATACATAATATCCACACAAGCATACATGTGAGCACTTTTCCAAGTGATACGTGGAATTGTATCCCAAGTATAGACCGCATTACCGTCCATTCGGAATCGGCTACGGAATTTATGTCTGGGTTTCCATCCGATATATCACAAGAAATAATACTCCAAAGTTATCATGGCATAGGCATATGAATCGTAATGCGTTAAATCAAGACTAAGGCAAACGACGCAACTAATGGAATAAAACATGCTTTTCATTATTATGTGCACAAAGATAAGAATGACTATGTGTGGTTCCATAAAAATCACCTAAGAAACAATTATACGTGGCATGTGATGAATATGTCTCAGTTCAGTGTGTTCGCGTTCGTGTAGCGTTCGTAAACGCGTTCGAACAGAAATGAAACAGAATGCTCACGTTCTTATGGCGTTTGTTAACGCGTTCGAACGGAAATGAAACAGAATGCTCACGTTCGTATGGCGTTTGTTAACGCGTTCGAACGGAAATGAAACAGAATGCTCACGTTCGTATGGCATTTGTTAACGCGTTCGAACAGAAATGAGACCTGATGCATGATAAGGCAAAATGTATGCGCGTTCGAGTTGCGTTCGTAAACGCGTTCGAACGGGAACAGACCTGATGCATGAAATGGGACGCAATACATGAACAACAAAATAAAGGGGCGCGGCGAAGTACTGCCGTAAATGTGGCCTTTTGGGGCTCTTGGTCTCTCAAAAAGAGGACCTTTAGACCAACATACTAAGCCCATGCGCGTCACATCACACATACAAAAATAGAGCCAATCATATCAAAACCAAGTATGCCCGATTGAACACATCTTACATCCAATCCGAACACACATCAACCGGCGCGGCAAAGCATCGTGGTAAAGGGTTTTAACCCCTCCCCATAAGGGATCTTTCATTCCACTTACTAAGCCCATGTGCATGATTGAACCATGCATAAAAAAGATAAAATCAATAATATCAAACTAAGTATGCCCGATTGAACGTATCTTGCATCCAACCGAACACACATCAACCGGCGCGGCGAAGTAGTGTCACAAAGGTGGCCTTTTCGGCTATTCGTCTCTCAAATAGAGGACCTTTGGACTAACTCACTAAGCCCATGCGCTTGATTGAATCATGCATAAATAAACAACATACAGAATTCAAGTGACGAAAAATAAACAAACCAAAGCAACACAAGGCAAAAATAGTGCCGTTTACTCAAGCGGTACGTGGAGTTGTGTCCCGAGTACAGATCATATTACCGTCCATTCGGAATCGGCTATGAAATTTATGTCCGGGTTTCCATCCGATATACCGCGAGAGTTAACGCATTTCTCATTCATCCCATACCCACAACACACATCATACATAAACAGGATTCAACGAATAAGTAAAATATAATCTAAAATAAGCAACAAAAATCACGTAGAGATGGGTGTGAAAAGTACCCTCAGGTCTAACCTTTTAAGCCGTCTCTAGGACTCGCGTTTCACGAAGATCGGAAGGGGTAAAGCTTCGCAACTTTTCTGGTTCACTGGTTCAGCGTCCTAGCTCACTGCTTTGCTGTTTTGCTTGCGGTTCGAACTCCGTTCTGCTCCTGTTCGGCCTCTGTCTTGCTGCTCACTGCTCGGGCCACCTGTTTTAACGTTTTCAATGAACTCTTCCAAGTTTGTGTGGGTTCTTAGTGCAGTTGTATGTGATTATTTTTAAGATTATCTATGCAGTTTTTATGTTACTTTTTTTAAGGATTTGGGCTGCTGTTTTAAGGTAATTCAGGGGCTATTTTTGAGTGTTTGTTAGGGGTGTTTTAGTGGTTGTAAGGGCTGTATGGGGGGATGTGTTCTCGGTGCAGAAGGGGAATGTTTTGATTTGGCTAAGGAGGGTTATTGCTTGTGGTGGATGTATGGTTCTCGGCCAAGAGAGAGTGAGATGAAGAGAATTATTCTTTACTTGTTATGGTTCTAATACCTTGAATTGTAAGAGATTAGAGAGAGTTGGGTGTGAATTATGTGTGTCCAGGGGGCAATGGCTTTGGTTAGGGGTTGTTTATATAGAAGATGTCTAGGGTTTTCTTCTTGTCTCACAAGGAAAGGATTTGGTATTCAATTAGGATTTCCAAGAAAGGTATACACAAGATTGAGGGGGGACAAAATATTTTAAATTAGGAAGTTGTAATATTTAATTTGTGTTGGTTTAGGAATACAAATATTTTAGATTGGTAATTATCTTATTAGATTAGGAAGTCAAATATATGATTGGTTTTAATTGGTTAAGATTGATTTTAATTAGGCATATCTTCTTTTAGTTTTAGTATATAATATATTCAATTATTTAAATTAGGCATGATTTTAGTTTAAGTTTGGTAAATGTTAAATATTTTATTTAATGCTTAATGATTAAATTATGTTTACTTATTTAATCTGGGATGTGTTTTATGGGCTTTGGGGGGCTAAATGGGCTGGGGTGTGAGGCTAGCAGCAAAACCAGAATTACCGACACCGTTCGAACGCTTCCTCGAACGCGACACGAACGCCCGCAATCTGTTTACCGTTCGAACGAAATAAAACGAACGCAGCACTAACGAAGACAGTGAGCTTGTTTATTCTGAATTTCCCCTTCCGATATCCGTTTCCCGCGGCTTTCGTGACTCAAAAGGTAGTGCCTCCAAATAAGACTCATCATCGGGTTTCACATGCAAAAATGCAATGCCTACAGTCTCCCACCCCTTTGATGGGGCTTGTGCAGTGTGTGACAGTGACAGTCCTATCAAAGTCTATGCAATGCATTTTTACTTACCTGGCTAGCTAGCTGTCTCGAGCTGAGTTGATACTGCAGTGGACCTCGATCCTGAGACGCATCTCGATACTGCTGATGTTATGGGCCTCGATCCTGGGACACATCCCAATAGCTACAACCGACAACGGGGGCCTCGACCCTGGGACGCATCCCAATACCGCTGACAAAATATGGGCCTCGACCCTGGGACGCATCCTGAAAATGATGATGCAGTGGACCTCGATCCTGGGACGCATCCCAATAGCTGCAATCGACAACGGGGGCCTCGACCCTGGGACGCATCCCATTACCGCTGACAAAATCTGGGCCTCGACCCTGGGACGCATCCTGAAAATGATGATGCAGTGGACCTCGATCCTGGGACGCATCCCAATAGCTGCAACCGACAACGGGGCCTCGA